>VXBP01010059.1:0-122633 GCA_013400115.1 Rhinopomastus cyanomelas
CCCAACTCTCTCAGTCTGGCCTCATGGGAGAGGTGAATAGTTACTGCCACAGGTCTAATAAAATCACAAAGGGAGTGTAGGTCTTTAAACAAGAGTTCCCACATAATTCCCTGGGACCATAATCTTTAAAACCTGCTGTAAAGTTTTTGAACTTCCCCTTTAAGTATATGTGACATGAAAACTGACTTTATTTCAACTGAGTAATTTTAATGTTAATTAACTTCATTAAAATTAATTAACTAAATATCAACAATTATTATCTTGGAAAGGAGGAAAAAAAGTTAATTCATAGAATCGTAGAATCATTATGGCTGGAAAGGACCTCCAGGATCATTGAGTCCAGCCCTCATCCCAGCATCTCTCTAACCATGGCCTCAAGTTCTCTAACTGATAGTTTTTTAAACACCTCCAGGTTTGGTGTCACAGGTTAACACTGGGTCAGCCCACAGAAATTATATTCTGCCCAACTATGCGGAAGGAAATCTCTTTCCTCCCACCCCCAGGGGGAGAAAAGAGATAAAGTAAACACATGGAAACTGGAACTAAAAATACTAAATTTTATTTAACTTTATTAGAGATTTTATTAAATGGAAAGAAGAACAAAAAGGGGAAAAAAAGGGAACAGCCAAAAAACCCAAACAAAAAACCCAAGAGGTTTCCTCACTCACTGGAGTCCACCCATCGCGCCGCCCAGATTTGCTAACCCCTAACTCCAAACAAACGCTAAAAGCCGTGGACAAAGGAGGAGTAAAAAGGCAGGAAAAGACATGTATTAGACAGTACTTATTTTAAGCATTTTCCTATGACTGGTCCAAGAACAGAGAAAGAGGTAAAGATAAGAGAGAAGGGGCAAGGGAGGTGGGGTGAAGCTGGAAAGGGACAGAGTGTCACAGAGGGACAGAGAAGCCACACTATGCTATGGGCTGAAACAAAACTGAAACCAGGCTCCCAAGACAAACAAACAGGGAGGGGGTGCCAAGAAGAGGTGGAAGAGGAAAACCTTATCACCAAGTAAGGACCCCAAAATTTGTCTGGCCTACTCCACCTGCTCAACCCATCCCCCTGCAACAGCCACCTCTCCATGTCCCACACTAAGACAGGAGGTTAACTCCTTATGTGCTGGAAGAGAGTTTGATGCAGGAATACTGTGAACAAATACGATTTCTCCAAATCCTTAACAGATTGGGGGAACAGCCTGTTCCAGTGCCCACCCACTGTCTCAGTAAAGAAACTTCTGCCTGACATCCAACCTAAACCTCACTGGACACAACTTGAGGCCATTTCCCTTTACCCTATCATTAGTAATTTGTGAGAAGAGACCAGCACCAGCCTTACTACAACCTCCTTTCAGGTAGCTGTAGAGAGCAATAAGGTCTCCTCTCATCCTCCTCTTCTCTAGACTAAATAACCCCAGTTCCTTCAGCTGCTCTTCATGGGGTCTGTTTTCCGTACCTCTCCCCAGTCTCGTTGCCCTTCTCTGGACCTGCTCCAGCATCGCAATCTCCTTCTGATACTGTGGCACCCAAAACTGGACCCAGTACTCAAGCTGTGGTCTCATGAGTGCAGAGTACAGGGTCACCATCACCTCCCTACTCCTGCTGGTCACACTGTTCCTGATGCAGGCCAGGATGCTATTTGCCTTCTTGGCCACCTGGGCACACTGCTGGCTCCTATTCAGCCAGCTGTCAACCAACACTCCCAGGTCCTTTTTCACCAGGCAGCTGTCCAGCCACTCCTCCCCAGACCTGTAGTGCTTCTGGGGGTTGTTGTGACCGAAGTGCATGACCTGGCACTTGGCCTTGTTAAAGCATATCCTATTGGCCTCAGCCCATCACTCCAGCCTGTCCAAATCCCTCTGCAGTGCCTCAAGCAGATTGACACGCCTGCTTAATTTCGTGCCATCTGCAAATTTACTGAGGGTGTATTTGACCCCCTCGTCCAGGTCATTGATAAAGATATTAAACAAGACCGAACCCAAAAGTGAGCCCTAAAGGACACTGCTTGTGACCACTCACCAGCTAGATTTAACCACATTCACCACAACTCTCTGGGCTCTCTCTGTCTGGATAGCCAGTTTTTAACCCAGTAAAGAGTCCACCTGTCTATGCCATGAGCCGCCAGCTTCTTCAGCAGACTGCTGTGGGAAACTATGTCAAATTCCTGACTGAAGTCCAGGTAGACAACATCCACTGCATTTCCCTCATCCACTAGGCAGGTCACCTGACCATAGAAGGAGATCGGTTTGGTTAAACAGGACTTGCCTTTCATGACCCCACTTTGGCTGGGCCTGATCCCCTTGTCCTGCACTTGCCACATGATCACACCCAAGATGAACTGCTTCGTAATCTTCCTTGGTACCAGGGACAGGCTGACAGGCCTGTAGTTTCCCAGATCCTCCTTTCTGCCCTTGTAGATGGGTGTCACATTGACAAGTTTCCAGTCATCAGGGCCCTCCCCTGTTAACCAGAACTGCTGATAAATGATGGGAAGAGGCTTGGCAAGTTCCACCGCCAGCTCTCTCAGCACTCTCAGGTGGATCTTATCTGGCCTCATAGGCTCATGGATGTCCAGCTGGCTCAGCAGGTCATACTCTACTATTTTCTGTAGTACGAGAGGACTATACTGATCTCCAAACCTATACTTGAGCTCAGGGGACTGAATACTATGAGGATAACTGGTCTGACTACTAAAGACTGAGGCTAAGAAGGCATTAAGTAACTCAGCCTTTTCCTCATCCTTGATAACGATGTTCCCCCTCGCGTCAAATAAAGGGTGGAGACTCTCTGGTTCTTTTTTTGTTGTTAATATGTTTGTAAAAACACTTTTTATTATCTCTTGCAGTGGTGGCCAGGCTGAATTCCAGCTGAGCTTTTGCCTCCCTAATGTTTTTTCTACATGATCTACCTAAATTCCTATACTCTTCTTCAGTAGGCTGCCCATTCTTCCAAAGGTGGTAGACTCTTCTTTCTCCTAAATCACTGGAGAAGCTCCCCGTTCAGTCCACACAGTCTTTTTCCCCACCAGTTTGTCTTACAATGCATAGGGACAGCCTGCTCCCATGCCTTTAACAGCTTAAGAGCTCCTTCTTGAAAAAATTCCAGCTTTCCTGGACCCCCTTGTCCTCTAGGACTATACTTCAAGGGACTTTCTCAACCAGTGCTCTAAACAGGTTGAATTCTGCCCTTTGGACGTCCATGATAATAGTTCTGCTGCTCCCATTAATTAAATGGAATTCACAGTGGTCAAATGGAACTTTTTTCTGCATCTTTTTTCTCCAGGAATCCTTTCCGCAACAGTCCAAGAAAAGTTGTAATTATGTTTCTTCAAAACACTCCTTTGGAGTTCATCCTGCTGTCCTGTGCTGCCTGTGTCCTCTTGACTTTGTGCTTTTCCCACCTTTTTCTGACTAAGATGAGAAATGCGTCTGATCTTGCTCTAAGGACAACACTGGGAAGCATAACACTGTGACCCACAGACCTCATGCACAGAGGTGCATGCAACTTTATGGGTGTTTGTAGGGCAGTCTTCCACCCTATACAGGAGACACCCTTCCTCAGCAGCTGTGTATAGCTTCTGAGTGCCAGAGCAGAACTAATGAATTGCCTGTTGATGCCCCATCCATGCTTATGACAGTTAGTGAAGGCACCGGTGACAAGGTAATTTTTAATAGGATGAATGGTGTGTCAGAATACTAATAGGACACTAAAAGAAGTGGTTTCCAAGGGACTCACCTCATTTTTCAGGAGAGAGAGGGGAATATTCCCTCTGGCCCTTTCCACAGATCTCACAAGGACCATCACCTATAATGATCCAAATCCCACAGCATCTTCTGAACTACTGCTTAATTGAGAAAGTACTTCAGAGAAAAAAGAATCAACCTTGCAAGGCAGTGAGCTTCTTGAACCTCTCTGAGCTTAATTCAGACAGTGCTGGGTTTGGTTAGTCTTGGAAGATTCAGCTGGTTAATGGTTAGTCATTTGTGTTGCCTAAATAGCCCCTACCAGTAACTCAGGGTCTAAAGAGTGGGATAAAGCAATCAGTGCACGAAGAGCTCAAAGAGCTCATTGGCACAGCAAATGATGTGCCAGGGGGCTGAACGGCATCCAGACACAGACTGGCAGCGGAGCACTGGGAAACAATAAGTCCATGCTGTAGTTGAGCTCAGCTGTGGGTAACAAGAAGGGGGTACAGCAGTGCTTGGAAGTGTGAAGAGTCTTCTTTGAAAAAGAGGAGGTAGAAGGAAGATCAGAACAGTGGCACTGGACAGGTAGGTGAAACATTGATACTCACCCCTCACAATACAGAAAGACATCAGTCAATCAGAACCGAGGATTATTTAGCATTATATGTTCATGTAATTGCCACAGGACTTGGGAAGCAGAGGGATTTCGAAAGGATGGCACAGAGGGATGAAAATTCAGGGTGATGATTTCCAGAGCACAAGACAGCTATCAGCTGGTAGTGAGTGGCAAACAGTCCAGGTATGCGTGTGTTCTTTGTATCTTCTTCTGATGCTTCACTGAGTACCAGAGAGATGTTTGGTCTGAAATGGACTTGGAGCTTGAAGGCAATGCTGCCATAGGTAAGGCAACCACTTGCACGAATGCAGACTAGATCAGTTCAGACCTTTGACTGTACAGTGGTAAACCCTGAAGATACTTGCACTCACTTTTTGGCATTTTGTGAGCCTCGTGCACCTATCTCTAACCCATCAGTGCAGTAAATGCAGGACACGATATAGAATGGTACTGACGCAATTATTCCCTTGAGGAAACCCATCAGATCTCGCCTGCTGGCAGTAAGTGTGTCAAGGGCAGCTCCATGTAAAGTTGCCGTCTGTTGCAGAGCCCTGTTTTAATAATGAAAAAGAAACACACTGACCCTTCGGTTGGGAAAATATAGTAAGTTTTGCTGCACATGTGCCTGAAACACGCTGACAAAATATGTCCTGCTTAGATTTCTTCCCCGGAAACCTTACACTTTTCACGAGGAACCCCACCAAAATCAATGGAACTGTTCACTGGTGGAGCATATTAATGTGAGAGCACGTTTGCTTTACAGGAACCAGCTGTAAGAGTCCTACCAACTGAAGATCGATCTACCTAGCATAGATTTATTGCAATGAAGCTAAGGTCGAGACATGCATATCTGTATATCCCTGTAATTACAATATATGTCCTTTCACTTGCTTCATATATCTACGTACTCTGAGTGCCCTGATAGTTGTGTGTCAGAGAGATGCCGTGAACTGATCCTTTAAGAGCCTTTGTGCTTAAATGTAATGTTTTCCAGACACTTGCCACCGCTGGTATTCCTGGTTTTAATATTAGTACGATCCTGGTCACAGGTAGGATTGTTAAACAGTAGCCAGACAGGCCTCTTACAAATAATAGCTGTTTTTTACTGTTATTTTACATTTCCCTCTAACCAATTCCAGCAGCTCCAGCTGCTTGTTCCTAACCTCTCCTGGAAGCTTTTAGCCCTGACTTGGACTAGCTGTGCAAAAGTCACTGTTGCTGTTTGCCTGGGGGAGGAAGGGATTTGGAGGAGAGGAGGCCAGAATGAGCAGTGAAGCAGGGAGGCAGCAACCTTGTGTCAGGCAGTTTTCTGACACAACAGAAACTTTCTTCACTCATCGTAGACTTGCAGTTAGAGGATCCTTTATCGGTTCTTTTTCATACCTCTGTTAATGTTAGATGCCAAATCAACTGTTTGTTTGGAAATCTTCTAGTGATGAACTTGCAGTCTTCCTCTTTTAAGGGGAGAAGGAGGAAAAACACTTTTTGTTTTTTTAACCAAATCAATGCCCAGTTGCATTTACAGAGCAAAATTAGCAGCCATCGCCATGTCTCAGGAGACACCAAAAATCTCTATATATCAGTGTAGATCAATACTCATTTTTTTAAAGAGATGCAGGACCTATCTGGGTATACAGACAATATGTGGTACATGGCTAGCAGTCCAGTCACAAGACAGTAGTTTGCCAGCTATCTAGCTTCAAAAGATCAGGCCTGCTATTGCTTTGGCCTCAATGGTTACCCTGAGGCCGTGGTGTGTACAGATTGTTCTGTGCCTGCACTGCAGCCCTTTTTCCTGAGCAAGTTGAAAGCACATTTCATGTTCTGATGCTGGAAAGGCCACAAATCAGCAGCTGTGGCTACTCAGCCCTTGTTCAGCTCAGGATGATGTCTACCTTCCCCTGCTACATAACGGCATCCCATCTACCTGTGGCACTATGGATCTCCTGCAGTGGTTCCTGAGGACTGGCAGCAGGACCTGAAATAAAGTATGGATGTCACCTCCCAACCATTAATAGAAGGGATTAAAAACTCCAAGAGAGAGAAGGCTGCTCAGCTCATCACCTGGACGTGCTAGCAGACATTTCACCTCTCAGGCAGGAAAACATGCAGTTTGTTCAGAATCAGCCCTTAGCCTCTCTTGAGGAGTGTTGTAAGATGATTAGATGCAGAATAAGAAAGTAATCATCAAATAATAGAATTATTTAGATTGGAGGGGACCTTTAAAGCTCATCTAGTCCAGCTCTTGTGGTTTCGCAGTGACCTGGCAGCACTGGGTTAATGGCTGAACTTGATGACCTTAAAGGTCTCTTCCAAGCAAAGAGACTTTGCAATTCTGTTTGTCTGGGTCTCCATCTCAGCTGGGCAGCCCAGCGGTTTAACACATAACATCTCTGTCTCCTGTCAGGCGAGGTGGAACAGCTTTCCATGGAAACTTGGCAAGTAGTGGGATGGCAGGTCTAGGGAAGCTGTCCAGAGCACTGCTGCTGGTGCTGGGGGAACACCGGAGAGGATTTTCTGTGAACCAGGAATGCAGAGAGCTCTTGTCCTGAACAAGTCGTCTTGGGTTCTTGCCCCTAGACAGAGAGGATGACACCCTGAGCAGGAATAACCTGATTTACACATTCAATCCCCTTCCGCTGTAGAGCATGGCTGTCTGAGCAGCCTCCTCCAGCCTGGGGGGACTCAGCCTGCCTGAAGCCACAGTGAGGTCAGGACAGGTCCTCTTTGAGTTAATGTTTCTACGTACTTCAGGAAAGTTTTCATTAAGGCTGGAGCACTGGTGATGGCTACAGTTCAGGCTGCCAAAGTGTTTCCATTTAAGTTCTATCTCTCTGTTTTCACTGCTTGTGACTCTCCAAAAGTTTCACCTACCAGGCTGAGATTTTCCAGGCCTCCTTTCCCAGCAGGAGATGAAGGGATTTGTGGAAAGTTGCAGAAATAAAAACAAACAGAAGAGAGAAAAAAAAAAGGTTTTGCTTTTTTTAAAATGACAGCATCCAGGCAAAGGTGATAATTTATTAAAACAAAACTTAATAAAAGCAAACAGTGCTATTGCAGTCCCAGAAATGACTGACACTTTGAATGCGCTGCCAAATCATTTTTTTTATGTTAGGAGTTCCAGCTAATTTTTAATTGGCCTTTTTGCTGCATCCTTCCCTTCATGTCAGGGCATGTCCAGGCAGTGGAGATGCCTTCCTTGTGCTGCTCAGTCCCCAGAAAGCTCTTCACGCCCCCTCTGCTCCCTGTCCACAGCTCCACCACATGCTCTACAACCGCAGACTCCTCACAAACCCACTGAGCTGAGGCCTGGGTGGCTCCTGAGACCAGCAAGATTCTTTCCCCAGTGCATGTTTGTGTGAGTCCTGTGACTGTCCATCACAGCAGCTTAGGGCTGGGGAAATCTCTGTTGTGCTGGGGTGGGTCTTGTAGCTGCAATATCCCATAGCTGTAGCTTTAAAGCCACTGTGTCTGTTCTGGACCTGAGGTAGGCTGCAGACAGTAGAATGATAAACAACGTAGACACGTAGCACGAAACTCTAGGCAATAAGTTTGCAGTGTAAAAATCAATTAACATTAATAGAGTTTTTATTAGCACCAAGTGTAGGTGCTGTGATTTCTCTGGTCAGCATGCAAAGCAGAGAAATCTGAAGCTAAATAAGCTGCAGCAATTAATAATGTGTTTTAATTCAGTTTACTTCCTAAACTGGAGAGTCTTTTCCAAAGATTGCCTGTTTAAAACTGTTTCTGAGCTACACAAGGGTTGCGGTTCTAGGTCTGTGCAGCTGGTGTGTGGAGCTCTACGGCTGGCTTAAGATGGACCAGTTCACATTTGAAGGCCCATGCTTCACAAGTCTCTGCAAAAGAAGCAACCAGTCATCTTGTTAACGTTTCCAGTGACCACTAAAGGAAACCCAGAGTAATCTATTTGCTCTAATGGAGGTCTTGGGGTTTTTTTCTGATGTAGCATATTGGCTTGGTGGTTTGCATCCTCCTTTGGATAGTTTTTCTCTGGAGTAGTTGGGAGACCATTGCTGCCCGGGGCTGTTGGTGATGCTTCTTGCACGCATGGGTTTGGCTGTGAAGGGCCCATTCTCAAAGCCTGCTGGTGATGGGTGGTAGAGCCAACAAAAATGCCTAAGTCAGTAGAATAAAGACCAAGTCAAATACTTCAAACTCTCTAATTAAAGCGAGTGTGTGGAAATAGAAATCAAGATAATAGAAATACTTCATGTGTGGAAATAGAAAATCAAGATATGAAAAATCAGTAAAGAAAAAGACCAGAGCTTCCCACCTCCCCATCCGTGCAGTCAACTGTGACTTTATTGTTGTTGGGGGAGGGCTCTCTCCCAGCTCAGCAGGGCTTAGCTGACTCTGTTAAGTACTCAGGAGGAGATTTGTGAATCCCCCTGTTCATAGCAGTACTCCAAACTCCAGCTTTATGTTCTGGGTCACTGCACAGGATGCCTGAGCCCCTTCATTTGTAGGTGCGTGAAGGCAGAGACCACATGAGGCTTGCTGATGGGAAATGCTGCAGAAGAGGGCTCATTTTAAATTTTATGTCAGAAATCTCCTGACATGGATGATCTCTCTGTGCTGAAGGAGGTGCTTTATTTCAATCAGGATTCACAGCCCTAAACCTCCTGGAACTAAAGGCCAAAGCTTGAGGAGATCAGTCCTTCCAAAAGAAAACTGGTGACATGTTGGTAGGACTTTTATGTGGCAGGTTGATGGCTAGATTAAAGATTTTAAAAGTTCTGCCAGATGAAGCCCTGCAGGTGAGATAAGTAAGCCAAAAGGATGTTTATTTTGTATGTCCTCCGAGTATCAGTAAGTTGTGGATCATCCCAGTGAGGGCTTAGGAACCACTGCCCACTATCAAACCTAGCACTTAGGTTTCCCAGGGAACTTCCCTGCTGAAAGCTGAGGTCTTTATATCACTTTTTTTTGTGGAGGTGGCATTAAAAAGCTCTGAGGATCACAGTTTGGGACCTTTGTCTCTAGAGTAGCTGTTTTGGCTAGGAAAATATCAGTCATAAGGTCAGGGAGGCAGTTTATGTCAGCATGGGGACTGCATGGGCAAAACTTGAAAGATCTCAGCACCCTAAGCCTCTACCCTCTGGATGAGTTATGTCAACTGGTCTAAGGGCTGTCAGGGAATGTGTCAAAAGGGGACAGACAGGGAGACCCCGTCCCTTCTTCGAGAAGCCAAGCTGGAAAGAATTTTGCTGGTGTGTGTCCAGTTGAAGCTCTATCAGTGCCGGAGTTTGGGAAAATTGAAGACCTTGCTTATCATCTGCAGGGTGCTTGGGAGAGACTTCAAATGCACATCAGATTCAGCTCCTGTCTCTGGGATGTGCTGTTTGGTGTCTGTGGTGATCGCTGCTCAGGGGTGTGTGTGTATCTGCATATAGATGGGTCATGTTTGCACTACTTCATTGTGCCCTACGTCGTTGTGCTACTTCATAAGCTTTAATAACTGAAACTTTGTGTGGATGCCAGCACCTGAGAAATAGTGTGTAAAATTACTCATCGGGAGAAGTTACTAACTCCCTGTTGCAGGCAGGGACAACACGGCTGAAGGAACTGCCTTGGCAATAGGAACAGAGTAATTAGGAACCACAGTGGGGGTCCCTGGCCTGCTCTGAGGCCACGTGCAGCCTTTCACATGCTACAGCTGATTCAGAAAATGGGTTTCCAGCTTTCTAGATATGCTCTCTGGAACAGCCTGTCAGCAGTTCCCAGTTTGAGGAAGAAATCTCCTACCTGACATCCTGTTTCCTAGGCATCGATCCTGAAAGAGGGGTCCACCTGGAAGGGGGATTTTGTGGTAGAGAATACAACTTTGTATTCTTACAACTTTGCAAGAGAAGAACCATGCTGTTCTCAGTGGGGAGAGTGAGGAAGAGGGAAGCAATGACTAATACAAGGTTAGCAGCTAAGTGAAGGAAGTATAGAGAGGTGCAAGCAAGAGTGGGAAAATATGTGCAGAAAATGTAGAAAGTAGGGCATATCCAAAACACACAGAGTTCCACCCAACAGGAAACTGTGCACAGCTCGGAGACATACCAGACAAAGCAGATGTGTGAACAGAAAAGAAAGTGAAGAAGAAAACACCAGTCATCACCAGCTGGCATCATCTCAATTGAGAAATTCATAGGTGAGTTGTTTGGTGCCCAGAAGATACAGTAGCGGGGATTTCACAGTCACTTAGGTGTCAGGCTCTGACTCTCTGGTCCTGAGCTCTTCTCAGCTCCTGACAGGCCCTGCTTGGCGCAATGAGGACACTATGGAGGGCACAATGCATTTTATATTCTCCTGGGTCACATACGCTTCTCCTTCAAAACAACTGTTGTCTTTCAGCTTTTTCCCCATGAGGGAATAGTCTTCCCTTGGACCAATGCACAAGGTTTCCTGTCTACCGCCTGTACGCCGTGACGCCATCTCTCCTTCCCCAGGAGAGAGCAGCCCTGGATCTGCTCCAGAAAGGGGCTGCCCTGCAGCCTTGGAAACAAAGGGGCTTTTGCTCCTGAGCACAGCCTTACTAGCACCAGGAGGAGAGCAGGGATACACCCCCATCAACACTGAGGGCTGTCTGCCTGCACCCACCTTGGCACAGAGGCTGAACACTATGCTCCACAGTCAGATCTACATCCACCAGCATTATGTGGGAGCCATGATCACTGCTGTGGGGCTGGCGTGTGTCTGCATGGGCGTGTGCACTCGTTTCTATGCAGAGTTCAGAGTGCAGTGCAAATCCTGCTCTTACCACTGTCTGAAGAAGTCTGGAGATGCTGCTGAAGGTCATGGGGGATTCCAAGCACGCAGACATTTTCATAAGGGGTGGTCAGCAGAAGTGAGGCTGCCATGTGCTTGCAAAGATTGTTTGGCACTGGAAGGAGAATTGCCTAAAGCAGCTGGCTTTCGTATATCTACCCCTGGAACTGTAGGTAAAGAACAACTCAGACTGGGAAAAAGCTCTGCTGTCAAGTTAGCTATTGGTGCTTTTCACCGTCCATTTCCAGCACCTGGCCGGATTCTGAATTGCTTGTGTCTGGGATAAGGCACTGGTTATCGAGGAGCACCTCCAGCTTTTTAAACATAAGCAAACACATTTTTGTGGTCTTCTTTGGACACTGATGGCAGAAATCCTACTCTCTCGTATGAGTCAAAATCTGGAGTGAGGATTGCATCCGTGGGAGGAAGCCAGATTTGTGGCGCTCTTAGTAAGCAAACGTTCTGGCTGACAGTCATCCAGAAGCAGTATTATAGTGACATTTTGGGGGTTGTTTCCCTTTTTAATTTTGTCCTAAGTGACTGGGCCACATTCTGCTGTCACTTGCAGCAGGCTGTGCTTGACTTTGGATGCCTTTCATGCAGCAGCGTGCCTGAGATAAAAACTTCAGTTCTTTAGGGTTTCCTTTCCCCTCCTAAATATAAATTTCAAGGTGGTGATAAAAACCAGAACAAAAAAAGATATGTAATTTTAGTGACAGAGAAGCAAATTGATGCTGAATATATGTGACACTTTTTCAATTTTCCTCTTGTTTTCCCTGGTGGTGTTTTGTGCTAAACATTACGTTTGCAGATGCAGAATTTAAAGAACACTTTATCTTGAGCACTGAGAAACAGAACATGTAATTTGCAGCTTCAGCCAAGAGTGATGGCCTTATTAGTAATGGGAATTTACTGATTAACTGCTGTTAGCAAAACATCATCTTCAAACCCGTTAGTCTGAAACTGGCAGCCGCTCTGTCGGCAGGAGCTTTTTTATTTCATCTCGGGGGAGTTCTGTAGAAATATTTCTCATTTAAACAGCTTTAGCCTTGGCCTCTCAATAATTTTTATGGTCTCAACTAATAGGTTAACAATTAGTTAAGAGCAACTATCAGCTTAATGTCAAGTCATTAACAGGGAAAAGTTCAAGGAGAGAAGTAACACTTACAAAAGACGGCTTATTTTTGAACAAAGAGCTCCACTCGTTTGGAAAGCCAGAGCTTGAGAGAGAAATGGAGAAATCAGCACTGGGGAGGAAGTGAATGGGTCTGAAGTGCTGAGAATTAAAGCTGACAAATGGATGAATCCCACAACCTTGTGAAAGGACCAGGGCTGGTAGGCACCTCCTACCGTAGTGAAAGGCAAGACTGGGTTGACCTCTGTGGTTGCTGCCAGGAAGAACCTTTATTTCCACTGCTGGATGCAACCCAGTAGGTGCTGAGCAGTGGGCACACAGGCTATACCAGACCTTGATGTGAGGGGTGGTCCCCTGTGTTGTCAGAGGGCCATCCAGGAGGGAAGGCCAGGCTCATGAGAAGCTCCTGAGGGGCCTTAACATCCCTGAGTGGCTGCATCTGGGCTCTGAGTGACCCCCACTGGTGCCCTTCTCAGTATAAAACCAGGGCTTGTTGGCAGGGAGTGTTGTGAGTCTGTCCGTGGATGGGTGCATCTTGCAAAATGTTTCTGTTGTGGGAAGGACCTAGAAGGACCCCTGACTATCAGAGTACCTGGTGACAGCAGGATGAGATTCATTTGACCAGGGTGAGGAACTGGGTTATGTTTTTCTCGGGTGTTTTCCATGGTGGTCTCTGTGTGGCTGTGGTGGGGCACAGACTGTGATTGAATTTTTGGGTTGGTTTGCTGTGCTGGCTGCACAAATTTCATTTTTGTGCCTTGTAGAGACAGACAATGAAATCTACCTGTGTTTTTTGCTGAAAACATCTCTTTTGTTAGATTATGGAATTGGCAGAACAATGGGGCAGGGATAGGGGGCTACTGGAGAGACCAGGGATGGGGAGCTGGGTGCACACCACAATGCTGGCAGCTGTCCTCAGCATTTCACCTGTGTTTTGGGTCCCTGCAGTGAATCTCAGTCTCTGCACAGTCATTGCTGATTTTAGAGTATGTGCTTTTCTCTGGCTCCAGCACCTTGTCCTCTCATAGACCATCAAGGCCTCTTCTCTCCTTTTACATGGTTCCTTCACCAGCTTGTTCTACATTTTCTCCTTTTTGTATCAACATTTTCCTTCCCTTTTTGCTTCCACTTCCTGTCTTTCATATTTTCTTACAGTCTCAAGCAATTAGCCTTCTACCACGTCCAAGTCTCTCATCTCCAGGCTTTTGTTCATTCTGCGACCCTGTTCCTCAGACTCAGCTCTCCCCCAACTCTCCACCCCTGCTCAGGGTGCATCTTTCTCTTTCATGGCCTATAGGCACTAACAGGGCACTGTTCTTCCTCTTGGCTTCTGAGCCAGATTCACCAGTGGTCTACACACAGCTGACAAGGAGAGTCCTCTGTTGCATGTGTACAACCAAGCTGGCACTGGGGGACAGATGTATTCATTAGAAGAAGTCTCATTGCCAGGGCATGAATGGAGGCTGTTTTTTCCCCAAGAGCTCTCACTCAGGCAGGTCTCAGAATTATTTACAAGGCTGGAAGAGTGCATGTCTGTGCCTCTAGAATAAGTCTCTAAGCTGGAGCCCTCTGATTCTTCTCCTAGATGAGCGGAGTGAGTGAAGGGCATGGAAAGCAGCTGCTTTCTCTGTGTACAAATGAATGTGTGTATATATGTACAAATGTGTGTATATAGGGACAGACGTTCATCCACTGCCTCAGATCTAAGTTGTGAGCTGTGCAAGGCAGGAGCGCCAGTGTCTTTTTCCCTCGTGTGATTCTTCATGGAGCTGGGATGTGAGCCCAGCCTGGGATCTTTAGACAGAATAATAAATGAAAGTGCCACATAGCCCATGTTACTCAGTGATCTTCAAGATCAGTGCTAGCTTTCTGAAGTCCAGTCTACTCTGTAGACTGCTTATAATCAAAGGAAGGATCTTTCTGCCTTCCCTCAGTATTTATGATGGTGTCTGAGCTTCAAACCAAGGCAATGATGCGTTTTACAGACACGAACCAACGATGAAGTTAAATTGCTTCACCTCAGAAACCAGGTTCTAAATTACTTCAGAGAGCTTCTGAATATATTCAGTCTGGAGGAAAACTTCCTGCTAGCTTTAAAGTCTGGAGATAAAGGAACTATCTGGTGAGAAAAGGCAAATTTTTCCAAGCCAGAAGAGGCAAAATGCTGCAGTTGTTTGTTTAGAGGCATAGAAGGGGTACATGGCTGAGGTCAGGCTTGTTGTAGGAACTGTGTCCTGATGTAGTGAGCCACGAGAACTGTGAGCACAGTGCCAGGTGAAAGGACCCTGCAGCTGTCAGCAGGAGCTTGAGCAGAGCTTTGTGCTGACTGCCAAAGTTGGGTTGCTACTTATCTCACAAACCTTCAGTTTTGGCCAAACTGTGGGAAGGAGGAGCAAAAGAAGCAACAACTTCACACTGTTTTTTAAAGTCTTCCTTACATTCAGGATTTGTAAAGGGAGGCCAGAATCAATAAAATCAAGGGGTGACCTGAACCCATTTTTATTTAGTTGGATGCATTCATCTACCTTTTCTGTAACTGTACATTTAGCTGCTGATTTCTATCTGATTAGAGAGCAATAAAAAGATGGGACCAGGATCCAGGAGCTTATTCTCACTTTCAGTGGCGTGGATGGCAAACTGACTTTCAGGGAAACTTCATCATGCTGTAGTGTTGATAGCATCGTAGTAGAAAGTGTAATTAAAGGGCAAGAAAGGGGGGAATCATTCAGTGCAGTGTATATCTTGGATAGCTAGAGATGACTCTACATAGCGAAGAGCATTTCTTACTTTTTAGGGGAAGTTTTCTAATGGTAACTGAGTTGAGATTTTTTCCCTCTTTCTCAGGTTTTTTTTATTGATATGTTGCTGGAGTATTCCACTAGCTGCCAGTGTGCAGTGGGCAGATCAACCTTGAAATACTGTGGTCTTGGGACAAATTTTGCTCTTGCTTTCTCACCAGTGTAAATTCCGAGTAACAGTAATGACTTCAGCTGAGCCACTTGAGAATTATATCCACATAAATGACAGCAAGGTCTGCCCATGTAGATGCAGTCTGAGGGATTAGGAGTCTGCCTGTGTTGTAACCTTGCTTCAAATTGACACTCTGGACTTAATTCAGTGGAAAACCTAAGAAACTGCTTGCCTTGCGTAGAAACATTGATGCTAATGCATTGCAGTGGGGATTTATCAACAGGCTGACACCACGGTATCCATCTCTTATTTGCATAGCAGGGAAATGTGAATAAAAATAAGAGATTAGCTGTGCCTCGGTCAGAAGACGAGGAGATTCTGGTGTTATCACAGCTGCGGGCTTGGCCATAGGCAATTTGGTAGGTAAAAATGGTTTGTGTGTCTGCAACACCGCAGCTGTGGGAAGACTGAGACCAGCCCCTTATTTAAAAAATACAGTTTATTAGATAAAACATACGTAGAACCAAGTAAATCCAGTTCTTTATTAAAAATACAGAAATCATTTGTCAATAGTAAAAGAAAGCACCGGCTTTTTTTCTATGAAAAGTAAATCAGAAGGTTTGGGACCTTTTTACTTTATCACAGCTGGTCCCCTCCCACAATACGTTCTTAAACGTACTGGGCCAACGTGTGGAACGCAAGCAAAAAGCCTGTTGTACAAAATTAAGAACATTGAGACCAGTAATAGTTTAACTGAGATGCAAACAGTAGCATACAGCACACGGGACAGTCAATATACAGCTCTACGTTAAAACATGCCTCTAAATAGTGAGAGAGAATCCACTGGAAGGAACGTTGCAGACAATAAAAGCCGATGTTTGAAGAACTAAAGAAGGAATCACAGTTTGACACTACGTTTGTTAAACAGCTGCGAATGCGTTGAACCACTGCACGTACTGAGACACCACGAACCTTGGACTCGCCCATACGGAACATGCTCAAAGGACAGTTATGTTGCTTGGATGCATGGCTGTGTACGAGGTGCACATGTGCTGGGCGGGTGCCTGTATGCGCACAGACATCCACAGAGAAAGGCACGCACCTCCACAACTGAAGACAAATCAATAAAACTCTGAGGCAGGGTGAGAGCAGCAGTAATCTGCTGTTTGTCATAATCATGCTGCTCCTGGGACTCCAGGCACTATAGTCTCATGTTGTTCTTAGCCTTCAGTTCTACATTCCTTCTACCTCAGCTCTCCCTTGTTTGCATATTTGCAAAGTGAATACAAACCTATTCAATATAACAATATTCACTGTTGGAGATGATTTATTAGGGGAGCTCTTGCTAGCTGAGTAACAGCAAAGTATTAAAGGGTTTGCGCTACTCTTTCCAATAAGTGGAACTAAGATGCAGATGTCTTTACCCTGATTATTGTTAGCATCATATGGTAATCCTGGCATTGCTTATAGTATTTTCTAGATGCCATCTTTACTAACATTCTTGGTCAAAAATGGAGGAGGCTTGCAATAGGAAAAGTCATAGGCATCTAAGCCTGTGTAGGCATCTGGACAACCCAAATTGTTTAGCATGTCCTGACAGTAGTAGAAAGCAAAGTAATGTGGAACTCTGGTGCTCAATAAAATGAATGGACAGCAGAATGAGTGTTAAGTCAAAGAATTACTCAGACTTTGCAGAATTAGAAATCATCTGGATTCCGAAAGAAGAATGTCGAGCAGTCAACTTCAAAGAGGGCTCAAGGCTCATGGCAGTGTTTGCGAGTCTCAGGCCTGGCACTGAATGGCAGAGAACTGCATTGCTGCACAGGGATCTTGAGGTGCTTATAGGGTAAGAAAGAAAGTCAAACAAACAATATAAGGCCAAGATGTACAAAAGATTAAAACAGCTCCTGACTGTGACATCAGTACTGTCTAGCTGATGCTGCTGGGGATGGTCTGGATTTGTATCAGCATCAGAAAAGAAGCAGCCTAGGAAGGTTTATACAGCAGGATGTGATCAGAACACCCTGCAAAGCTGGGTGGTGCTGTGCACTTTGGATGAGGCAGGAGGCATCATCAGAGTCCAGTGGTGGGTGCACTGGGGGGAGCTGAACATAGTATTTTCTTTCCAAGGGGGCACCCGGGTGACCTGAATCATGTTGCAGCCATGAGGCTGCTGCTAAGTGTTGCACTGCCGGTGAGGTAAACCCAGCAGCCTTTTGCCATCAAGAGGAGAGAAGGAGCCTGATGGCATCACCCCCTGGAGTAAAACCAGACGGAAAACAAGCATGGCAGTGGGAGCCAAGGACTTCCAAGACACATCAGCCTTACATATGCCTCATATTGAACCGCAAGCCCTGCAGACAGCACCCTACGAGCCCGTAATGTCAGCACAGTTTTATTAGAAAGGAAGTCTTACTAGTTACATTCCATTTTTACTGTATGTATGGCTAGTGAGAGCTAGTGTAGGCAAGCTGATTTTCTTTCTGTTTTGGGAGCAGCCGCAGAGGGGAAGCCTGTGCCATGTGCTGAATGGGCTCCAGCTAGCTCCTGTGGGATTTGGATGGGAGCAGTCACAAATACGTATTTCTAATCACAGAATCATTATGGATTGGAATGGACCTCGAAAGATCATCTAGTCACATCCCCCTGCAACAGCAGGATCACCTAGACCAAATCACACAGGAACACATCCAGGCAGGCCTTGAACAGCTCCAGTGATGGGGAGATGTGGCTAGAGACTGTAAGATACCCGTGAGATGTGATGCAAACAGCCCTACTGTTTCAGCTGCTGCAGAAACTGGGGCTTATCTAGCAAATTACAGAGCACTAGGAGCTAGAACATTGCAGAAACACTAGCTGCACATAGACTGGAAAAGCCCTGTACGTGCTTCACTAGCCATGGAAGCTGAGGAGTTGGAAGAGAGCTCAGAGCAGCATTTAAAAAAAAAAAAAAGTGTGAGCGGGTGTTGTGCTGTTTTGTGGCCTGATTTAAGGCTGCCACTTTCCAGCTGGAGAGAAAATGTTCTGCTCTTATCCTTCACACTGTTTGGAAACACAAACCCAGAGCCAAAATCTGATCTCATTCACTCTGGTAGAAGTGTGTGGTAGCCCTACAGAAGCTACAGTAATTACTCCAGACTCGCACTTGTGCATCCGTGTGTGGATCTGGCCTGCGCCATTGCACGTATGTCAGTGTGAGGGATGATGCTGTAAGTGTCGCAATGTCCTCTGCCATGTGGATTTCTTCACAAGCGTGGCCTTCCCTCACTGCTTGTTTCATTTACCCCACGGCCACTTCCCAGCTGGCCAACACCACTGCTATTCTTTCTTCAGCCAGGTGACTTTTTCCTACCTCCTATTTGCCTTATGATTGGCAATGGGCAGCTTTTCTTTCCAAAAAACTTTCAGATGCTGGCTGAAAGCAAGCTGCACTTTCTCCAGGTCTGGGGTAGCAGTGCCGGTGGCTCTGTGCTCAGCACATGGATGCTCACACCTGCCTAATGATGTGCCTTTTGCAGGGTGAAGCCTGGTTCTTGTGGCCATGAGCAGCAGGGCAGGAGTCAAGGATTCATCTCAGTGAGCAGTGTAACTGGGATGGCTCAGTCAGCATTTAAGCAATGAGAGTACTGAGAGGCAGCACAGGAAAAGATGGAAGGTAGAGGGGAAACAGTGTGACACCCACCTATGTAAAAGCGCTGAGCCTTTCACAAGGTATTTGCTGCAAATAGTCATCAGCCAACTAGTTAAAAACCAGCCTCAAGGAGTTCCTTTCCTGCCAATGAATGAAAGGAATGGAAGGTTCTGTGTGTTAAAGAGTGTGTAAAAAAGAAAATGCAGACAACCTAATTCAAAGACGATAGCACGTTGCAGTCGAACTGGTACTTGCAGAAAACCAGAGAAAGAGGAAACAGAAATCCAAGAGCAGAGCAGGGATGAGCCAAAAGTGTAGAGAAGGGGTTGTGGCAGGAGTGAAGGAGGCAGATGCATGGTCACTCAAAGATAGAAAGGAAGGAGAAAAGGAGAAAAAAGTGGAAGTAACTACAGTGGGGGGTAGGAATGGAAAGAAGAGGCAAATTCTAGGGGAAAAGACTACAGAGCAGGGGAAGACTGAGAATGAGGGCAGGGCCGAGGGCTATCTGGCCTTTAAGGGCCCATTTGGGTGCTGTTTTCCACACGCACAAGAAAGCCTTAGGCAAGAACTCTGCAAGGCGTCAGATGTGCACAGCACAGGGAGGAAGGCTGGAATATAGTGACAGAGGGTCTTGTGGGTAAGGCACTAGAGTCAGACCAGCAGCTCTGTGTTCAAACTCCTGGCTTCACCAAAGGTCAGGTTTAGCAATACTGGGAAGGGGCAATATGGTTCACCCCCATGGAAGTTTCACTGCATTTTTCTGACCGTTCTGCTATTTCCCCCCTCATGTGGCGTGGAAAATCCATGCCATCCACTTCTATCTGTTTTCAGCATTTAACTGCTACAGGGAAGGAAAACTGCCGCTAGGAAACCCTTTTCTGTATGTTGTGCCTCCTGCTTCATGACATTGCCAGCTCTCTAGTCAGGCTGAATGTCTCGTAGTATGCCGCGGCACCCGACCTCTGCGTGTGGTTGTGACACAAATACTGAGGGTGAGTTTTAATAGCATCCATGCACGCTTGCATTGGAGCTGTTAGTACTGGCAGAGGATAGACTGGAAACCATTTAACCATTACATGGGTAAAAATGTGGAATAACTTAACTGAATGTACAACAGGGCCAGTAGAAGGCTGGAAGCGAGACTGACTTCTCGTAAGTGTATAGACTGGGCAAGAAAAAGGCTTTCCAAAAACAAGTAGGTTTTGGAGGGACATTAAATTCAAAGCTTGTTTATGTTGACCTGTTGCACAGCTGATTTCTGAAGTTTTTGTGCCACAAGAAAAAAGAAGTGTTTTTATTTGAATACTAACTTGCCAAGCTGATCTCGTCAAGCGTTCTGGGTGCTACTGCACATTAGAAAAGCCATCAAGAAGACAGATAGGGTTTAGAGACAGTCATTTGGTTCCACTGGATCCTGGACACTTGGATCACAATACTGCCACCTCAGCAAGTGCTCAGGGCCATAAAACACGTTACGGATCAGAAAACCACCAAAGTGAATGATAAAATTAATCACTAGTCTTACACTGACTTGGATTCACTGCACCTGAGAAGTCCTTTTTCTCCCCTTTTTCTGTGTTTCAGATGAAAGACACTGAAATCTGTGAAACTGCTCCACTCTGAAATGTGCCTATTCCTGTACCACTTGGACTTCTGATTATTACCATTTCCCACTCTTTTACGGGTTTCTGACAAGAGGAATCAGTTGTCCTTATTTCGTGTTTGAAAGGAAAAGGGCAGCATGATCCCAGTTTTACATAACACCAAGGGCAATAAAGACGTGCTGCTGGGTAATAAATACATGCTGCTCTCTGAAGGGAAAGTTCAACACAAACCTGGAGATAGGGTGCAAACTCCACAGGAACCCAAATGAAGCATGAGACTTGCCCATTTTTGAAGCCCATCCTTCTCAGCTACTTTGCTAAGAGCAGCTCGCTTCAGTCACTTCACAGCCTGTCTCTGCGGCCAGGCAAGGCTCTCTGAGCAACACATGCACTCACACACTCTTGTCCAGCCTCAAACATTCCTTTTTGGCCCATAAGCTGAGAGAAAAAGACTGTAGTCAGAGACGGAGACTGTTGAGAAGTCCTGTGAGCTATTCCTGTCAGATTATGGCACTACCAAGAGACTCAAACGTTTGAAGTATGATGAAGTGCTGTGGATGCTGAAAGAGCCAAAAATTGTGGGTCGCTGGGACTGATTTTGAGAAGTTTTCCTTTTAAATTCTGTGTCGGGCTTTGCCTCAGGAACATGAGGAAATCTCCCAGTGAGGTCATGTTCGAATCAGGGCAGTTTCTGCCTAGTGGCACGGCTGAAACCCTCAGCATACAGGCTTGGGTTTGCAACGGAGTGAAAAACCCAAACCACCCTCCCTTCAGGAAACTCATTGCTAAAACACAAAGCTAACTAGAGAAGGTGTTGGGATCAGGTAGAGGTGCAGCTGGAAGAGCTCTCTACCAGGAAGCTAGCAGCTCTCCGGGGAGCAGGGAAGAAGGGCTGGCCAGCGGCAGCTGTCTCCGCTCTTTGTAAGGGAGGATGAAATAGCTTGTTAGGCTCTTGTTACTATGGGACGTGGCTGAAGCTTGACCTGGTTTGTGAGCCAAGCCTTGGTCTTATGAATTCAATAGAAAAAGTTACGTGGAGCTCAGTGGGATCTGGGTTTGGCCTGACATGCTTTATTTAGCGCCTTGATTGAGGGAAACATTTTTCTTTAGATTACAGTTGAAAGATTCTTGGGTTTCAGCTGAAGCCTTATGGTGGCCGTGTACCGCACACTCTTGTTTGGTTCTTTCTCTGTAATAAATCACATTTCTCCCACACTTAGCCCCTGACCAAAACGTGCCTGCTTGAACTGCAGTAAACCAGGCTGGTGAGCGACCTCTCTGCTGAAAGCCGTCCCCTCCGGCCACACCAAACAGGCGCTGGCTGACCTCACGGCTACCACATCTCCACCCACTCCTCTAGCTCCAGGCACCTGGCTGGGAGCAGAGACTCTGGGAGCAAAGGGAGGCAGAGGCTGGGAATTCACATTTGCATAGCTGTGCTCCTGAGGCAGGGGATTTGCTGGAGCTGAGGCCAGAGCAAGCGATCTGTGCTGGAGTGTCTCTGCTTTGTGAAGTACAGATGTGATAATACCAGTGCAACCACAGAAGAATTTACTACAGGAAGTGCTGCAGCTGTTGCTTATTAGCATTAGGACAAATTACACAAAGCAAATTGTTAGCAGACATGTTGCTGTAACATTTCACTCACGACAGCAAGCACAAATGAGCCCTTTTTGAGCAAAATTGTAGATTTCCAAGTGAATCGGTTTCCAGTTGTTGTATGCATTTTGGTGATTCATGTACTTTGTTTTTTGTGTTGTTGTATTATTATTATTAAGTCCACTTTAGAAAGGCGTCTTCCCAGACACCTAAGGAGACCAAAGGACCCTCACGCTCGAGGCATCTTCGAAGGCACCTGAAGAGACCATGTTACAACAAGAAGGACCCTAACAACAATGAAAAGCCCAAGTTCATTAAGAACTGTCCAATGATGTGCTGGCTTCTTTCCAAAGAGGACACCTAGCCCAGTGAGGAGCCAGCGTTGTTTTTCTAATTGACCAATGATGGATAATGCATGGGGTATAAAAGAGGGGACTTGAGCCATTTTCGGTGTGTAGGAGTGCGGGAAGGACGGTGTTTAACCTTCCCCGTCCTGGCACCCAGCGCTACCCCTAGGAACCCTTCAGCGCTGTTTGCTTGTTCTTATTTAATAAATTGTAATTGGTTAAGAATAACCTGGTTTGGGTCAAATTACATATAACACAGTTATTCCTGAAAGGGATTGGAGAGCAGCATGCAGCTATTGCAAGGTGTCAGGGGCAATGCCTGCAGCGACTTGCGAGCTTTCTCTAGAAAAAGTGTGCACGTTTGGGACTGTGTTTTTTTTGTGAGAGAAGACAAGTCTGAACACCTCTTTATGACCTAATTATCAGTCCTGGGGAGGGATGGTCTGTGAGCCTTGTTCTGGAACTGCCACAGTAAGATTCTGTGCAGAGAAGGGCTTTGGAAAGGGAGGGATGGTCTTGTTGACCTACCATTTCTCTGCGTTTTTGCCCCAAAAGTGCTTATTATGACTTCTTTCCCTGGCAACCCCAAGCCTGTCAATGCAGCAGCAGAGAAATCTCCTAGCACAAGCTTGAGAGAGTGGGTTTGGAGACACAATACACACAGCAAGTGTGAGAGTGCAGAGCAAAATGCTGGGGTGTGACCTGTGAGCAACTGACAGCAAAATCCCCTGGACCCAAACCCTGAACATGACATGCCTCTCCAGCCAAACCAGTTCCAAGCCAGGGCATCAGCTGGTTTTAGAGCTGCTGCACTTGCCACTCAACTGGGCCAGCCAGCAATGGGTAACCCATTCAGGCACCTCCTTGCAGCATGAGGCGGAGCTGAACAACCATCCCTGGAAGAAGGCTGCAGTTCAGAGAGTGAGAGAGCACAAATACATTTAATTTTAAGTAATAAAAAGGAGGTATTAAATGTCAACTCTTTCCCCAGTGCAGGATCAGTTGCAGCCTGGTGTATGTTAGACCCCAGATGTGCCCCTCTGTGATGTGTGCTGGAGGGATCCCCCTCCTGATACCTCTTTTCAAAACAGAACCATTCAAAGGAAAATATGTAAAGAGAGAGGAGGAGTAAAAGAAAGGCTTTAACTAATTCAGGTTTGGGGCTCCAACCATTCTTTCAGAAGGGAAGCAATGTAACTCTTGAAGACTGCTGACAACATACAGAACAGCAGTGATCATTTAAAGGGCAGTAACAGCCCAGAGTGATGCTTTCCCTGCCAGTCCCAAGGGTGCCTGCCTGCATTAATCACACTGAGCAAAGCTGCTAATGCTGCAAAGGCCAAGGTAGACAGCGTGCTTGCAAAGGAGGAGCAATTCCCACAGGCATTTCTTCAAACTCCACTAGGTCTGGTGCAGGCAGGAGGTGTTTGTTTGGTGAGAAGAGCCTGTGACAGTAGGTGGGAGTGAAGGCAGTGTGGCTGCCTGGTGTCATAGCAGAGGCTGAGCTGATGGGCCAGGCTAGACGCAAGAAGCTGGTCTGCCTGGGACCACTGGCTCTGTGTTCTTAGTGTGTGATGTGAGCCAGGGGAGAGCTCTCACCAAATCCATACACTTTGCCTACTTTGTTTTGATTTTTTTTTTTACATGAATGTTCACAAAATACTAAAATTGCCCAAAGCAACCCAAGTGCATTTTGATTCCACTTTGAGCGCTTACGAGTTGCACAGAGAGACAAGGATTGCTTTAAGGATACGTACATCTACCCAGTTGTTGGGAATTGTTAATCTTGGGCTTACATACATGTAAAGTGGCTCTGCTGACTGCCTCCCCTGTAAAAAGTGGAATTTTAAATATCCTGGCTGGACAGTCCAGTCGTGCATACAAGTACCATGTGACAGAATCACAGAATCGGAGGGTTGGAAGTGACCCCTACAACAAGCAGGTTAGAGATCTAACCAGGACAGATTGCCTAGAGCCCTATCCAGCCTGACCTTGAATGGCTCCAGGGATGGGGTCTCCACTACTTCTCTAGGCAGCCTGTTCCAGAGATCTACCACCCATGTCCAATGAAACAGCACCACTGCCTGAACACATCAAATAACTACATGAGAACCAGTGCAGCACATTAAATGTAGAAGCACCATTGCCACCAAGGGCTCTATAAATCCTGCATCTGTATTACCAGCTCTCTGAGCTGTAACATCCAGAGCAGGGCAGGTGGAAGGAAGGAGTGAGCTCAGTGGGAAGGATTCTTGCTCAGGAAATTCTGTAGTTGTGGGGGTTTTTTCCCCATGCTCAGAATAAAATGAGAGGTTACAGGTTCTCTGGGAAAATACAGTAACATGCAAAAAAAATCTTGCTGGAACAAAAATGTTCCTTTTTCAAAATATCAGAATGATCTCTTGACACTACCAAAAGATGTAGTTTCAGTTAAGTAGACTTTTACATTAGACAGTTAGATGCTTTCATGAAGTTTTCATTTTGACAAAGTGGGATTTTCCAGCATTGAAGCCATCTGATACATTCTAACCAGCTCTGGCTACTGACACACTATATCCAGGTGGGTTTCTAAGTGGAGGAAGTCAAATTGCCTCTTTAAGGAAAAGAGAGGTTAACTAAGTTCGAAACTATGGGGGGAAATAAAAACATTGTTTGAGAATTTTCTGAAGGTGACATTAAATCACAAGGTTTTAATGTATTTGTGGGATCTTTGTGGGAAAAAGATTCATTTCTTAAAAAAGATGCAAGAGGGAATAATGAAGTGCACAGGTTTGGTGCCGATGTGGCATCACCTCTGCCTCAAGCAGGCAGCCAGCTGAACAGGTCTCCATTCTCTACACCATGGACATGGTAGTACCTTCCCAGCAACAGCCTGCTTAGGGTTCAGTTCAGTGTGTTACATCACAGTGTATGACTGCTCCTTTAACATACATGTTCAGCTATTCCTGTTTCAGGACTGTCTCAGTGTGTAGAAAAGATTTGTTGAAAGTGAGTCAGTCCCTTAAAGATCTAATCTGCAAACTTTTTTAATGTGAGGGGCTAGTCCCCAAGAGTTCAGTGAGAGACTCGTGGGACATGTTTTCTCATATTGTTAAGGATTTTTCAGGATTAAGTCTCGAGCCAGTATCTTTTTTGCAGGAGTTCTAGTCTAACAACATGCATTGAGTTTAATTTTATTCCATGAGGTATTTGTGGTAACATTTTGTTCTGCATGAACAGGGTTCGACAGACATCATACCTCACATGTTATCAGAACCCTGTTTCTCAGTTCAGGTGGGGCTAGGTCTAAAATAGCCTGCATGACTCGCAAACCCTTGCTATTTCTCCTTGTCACACACTAAGTGTTTAAACTGTGTAGACCTGTCCCTTTATCATCCTCCTTTGTGAAGGATGGAAGTGAGGGCATACCCACACCACAAATCACCTCTTCCCCTCCAGATCTGTTCTCTCCCACCTGGCTATGTGGAATATCCATGAGCACCTTTCAGATTTATGTAAAAGGCAGAAGAACATTGTTTTTCATCCATTTGGAATGGAAAGCCCAACACACCTGCATATGTGCTGAGAGCCAAAGTGCCATCACAAGCTGCCCCTACAGCATCCACCCAGGACATGACCATCGTGGCTCTGCATCACCAGTTCCACCTGGGGAATGCTCCCACCCAGCTCCTTGGCTTTTAAAAAATGCAAACAAATCCAAACCCTGAAATTCCACTTTCTTAGAGTGCCTCAAAGTGTTCGCCAGACAGAAAGAGCTCGGGGAAGGGAGCCGACAGCTGAGCCCGCCAGACACCGTGGGAGCCATCCACCCCCTCATCAGCGAAACGGGAAACAGCCTGTCAGAAACACTCTCTGCGTTTGGGCTTTGCTTGAATTAATTAGCTGTAAGCGGTGAGGGGCCGATCCTGCTGGGAGCCTGCGATTCCTTGGGGGTATTTGCGGATGTGCTTGATAGGAGAGTCCTGATGGTCAAAGCTCCTCGGGCAGAAAGCACTGTGGCATCAGAGCTCCAGCCTCCTGTGTATTAGGGCTGCTCCCTCTAGTGGACACCAGTACTTTAGCTGCTAAAAGCCCCCCAGTTCTCCTTTTCTTTTCTTTTCTTTTCTTTTCTTTTTTTGACTTAAGAATTCAAGTTTTCCAGATAGTGCAAGACATGGGGCAGTTCCCATCAGACAGTAGGTGACCAAATACTACGCCTCAAGCTCCAGTGGTGGAGCTGGAGCCCAGCTGATGCAGATTAGTGGTTATTCCTTCAAGGAGGCACCGTGGCAAGAGAGAGAGTCTTGGTTAGTCTTCCACAGTCCTCAGTGTATGCTGTGACTGTGTTTGGTTTCGATTCCCCACTTGCAATTACAAAAATAGGACTTATTATAATAAATAATAATAATATTAATGATACAAAATAACTATTGTGTTTCTATACTTTTTTGGCAAATTATTAACACAAAGCAACGCAAAAGACCCCACTGAATTCAAAAGAGGCGACAATGCAGAAATGTTAAAAAAGACAAAGTCTTTGCTGAAAAAGAAGGAAACACAACCTGCAAATGAATGCATTTCGGTAAGGCAACATGTTACCTTTAGTTTTCCATCTAGATTTAGGTCAGGCTCTGTTGTTGTTTAGGAAACTGTTAGAACTTGACTTGCTTGAGCTTATCAATGTGGTAACACAGCTTCAGCGCTGGTCCCAGTTTCAGTCCCAGGTATTTCATGATCATGTCACTTTTCAGCAGCAACAAAGCATTGCCATCAATTTCCTGGTTGCAAAAGAGAGAGAATCAAAATGTGTTACCCTCCTTCCAGTGCTGCATCCTGACACACTGAACACGGGGAATCAGAAACAGCACATCTAGAGCTAGCTGCAGTGCCATGCATTTGAAATTTCATTTTAAAATGAAATCTCTTTGAGATGTGACAGAAAGACACTCTTCAGTTAAATAACATGTTTTCTTCCACAAGGAGCTATGAGGTCTGTTTAGGTTATCAATTATTTTGCAATTAAAACATGGGATTTACTTAAAAATAAGAGTTTCCTCCGAGCTCGCTTCTGAGAAAATCCAGTGAGCCCTGAGATAAAGAAGCGAGTGATGGAACGAGACGGGGATGCGGCTTCATGAACTGCTAATGGAGCACCTCTGAATCTTAATTCCAGCTTTGTCCTTGGCTCTCTGCATGTTTCATATGTCTCCAGAACACTTCTATCCACTTATAATGGCATGTGTTTCTTTCTCTCAACAGTCTTTCCTTGGATCCTAAGCTTGTCTGTTTGTTTCTGATTGCATTGTTAGTGGATCTGCCAGAAATTACCACCTCTCCCCAGCATCTCCAGCACATCTGAGCTAAAGAACACGCACATATATACAGACACCAATGCTTTATATAGTGTGTTCTGTTATTTTGGTGGTCAGATGGTTCCGCTGTGATCCATCACCTACTAATTAAGCAATACTATGGATTGTGATTTGTCCTGATCATCATTATTCCACTGAGTACGTGATTTAGCTGCTAAGCAGTTAAGGTCAATTTCTGATTAACTCAACCAATTAATGATCTTCATTTTGCAACCCCCACTATAACCAAAATAGAAAGACCTTTTTCACCTCCACTTTCCTTCCCATTATTTTAAGGAAGATAAGGAAAGGTAAGAATAAGTGTTACCTGTAATTAACGTTTCATAAGAAAGAAAAATGAACTCCTGGAACTGTGATGCCATAGGGTACAAACAGTCAATGGATTGGTGAAGAGGCAGCTGTTTCTAAATGTTGAGCTCAGCATTTTACTATTTCCTTTATTATTACTGCATAGGGGGCAAAATTGAACTCCATGACAAGAGTATGCCAGAGGGAGCCTTCATATCCGATTAAACATCCCATATTAGCTACGTTCCTGTGCTGATTGTTGGCTTGGCTTCTCTGCACTACTACTGTGTCAGCTCTTGTGAAAATTAGTTTTAGAAGGAAGGATTCTGTAAAATAGTCATCAGGTCTGCAGTAGTCCAACCAGAAGACCTTGAACCAGGTCTGGAGCTGGTAATGTTCAGTGCTATCAGTGCAATTCACGTGTGTCACGTGAGCGGAGGTCTGCCCTACTGCAAGTTAGAGCAGTGCAGAATATTGCCGTGTTCCTACAGGGAGGAGCAAGCGTGTGAGCCGTGAGGTCAGGATGCAGTGGGCATAAATATTCTGTTTCCACCTGCAAGGAGGAGTATTATTCTGCTGGCTCCTTGCAGCACTTATTCTGAGGGTACTGCTCAAAAAGCACAGTAGTCTATAGAAAAGACCTGGGCTGCTACACAAATGAGAATTGTACCCAGTGGTGGCTGTCACCCAGGATGAGGCTTTTGATGAGAAAGATTAACATCCCCATCTTCCTGGGTGTTTAAGTACCTAATTCTGAGTAAAGTCAAAGATGAAGAGGGATTTTAAAGTCCCTTCTTTCGTATTCTGTTACCTGGTGATCAGCCACCAGCACTAGTAAGGCGACAGCACCTGCAACAGGAGTGCAGCAAGAAGAGCTTGGTGGCCAAAGCTCAGACACTTGGGGTGAAGGTCTTAGAGAAATATGCTGCTCACAAGTATGATGACTGGCACTAGCAGAGAGAAGTTGCTATTTGAATGAGTTGGACTAATTTTGTTAAACTCAAATGTTTTTGTCTCCTTCATACATGCATTGACCAATTACTGGCCATAATTAAATCATGCTTTAGTTAATTACTATACCATTTCTTCAGTCCTTTCCAGCTTGAGTTTTCTACTTGCTAATTCTCTGTGTAACTCTTTCTCCTCCTGCATTTCCCTTCCTCCAGTCTTGCTACCAAGTGTAATTTGCTGTGAGAGCATTGCACAGGGCCTTCTTGTAGTGCTGCTCTGTTGTCTCTGCCAGGCCAATGGCCAAAAGGTCTGTCAGCCTCAGGCTTGGCTGTCCTTGCACACAGTTCTGCTGAAGCAACAGGAGACAGGAAGTCCTAGGCAGTATCTTTGGCGGACTGTGGACACCTTCAGGAGCAGCCTATGACAAACCCTTGGGTGTCTTGGCAAGAGGAAAAGCTGCTGCTCCTGATGGGAAGAGGAGAACCAGACCCAGGTCATCCTGCAGTGCCTGTTGCAGCCGTGAAGGATGTAAGATGTACCACTGCATGCAGGGCACTGTGGTCAGCTATCAGTGGGCAGTGGGAAACATCACTGTCCACATGCCAGATATCTCCCCCAGCCTTTTCTTCCAGTAGTCCCATGACTGTCTCCCTCATAGTGTCAGAGCTCAGATGAACTGATTGTCAATGCAATGATTTCAGGTGATAGCTGAGCCCCATCAATGACTAGAAGTCCTTCTAAGTAAATTATACACCTGCTTCATAGAGATGGAATATACAGGAAGATGTGGCTAAGGTTAATGGGCTAATCTCTCGTCTCTCACCCCTGGGGTCTCCGTGCTAATCCAGAGGAGGTTTGAAGGTGAAAAACTGCAGGACATATATAACTCAAAGGAGTAATTGAATTGAGTTGTGTGGCAATCTTACTGAGGTTCTTATACCTACAGCACATTTTATAAAGAGACCAATGATAAGTAGAGCCCGTGGGTGCTGGGTGTTCATGAAAGGATGACAGGGAGAATCTTTAGTGGCCGTTTAGCTTAATCTCTTTGGTCACAGAGCAGCTATGGCATCACCGCATGCTCCAGTGCAGCTGGTCTGTGACTGGAGGGTCTTCCTGCCTGGTTGCTAGATGAAGCATATTGTACAGCCTTTGTTACTACACAAGACCAGTCCTTTTGCACTGTCCATATTTGCTACACAATCTTTAATCATTTCTTTTCTTTGGGAAGTCCCTGTGTGTCTCAGAGCATGACAATTCTCTCTTCTTTGCATGACAAGTTTTCTCTTCATGCACAGCCCCTTCTGATCTGGTTCGTGACCATCTGAAGGACCTGAAAGTGTTCAAGTCCATGGGACCAGATGAGATACACCCAAGGGTCCTGAGAGAACTGGCAAATGTTCTAACATGTTCTAAATGTTATAACAGACAGCTAGACAGCTGTCTGTTATATTCCAAAAGTCATGGCAGTCTGGTGAAGTCCCCACTGACTGCAAAAGGGGAAACATAATTCCTGTTTTCAAGAAGGGTAGGAAAGAGGAGCCAGGGAACTACAGGCCAGTCAGTCTCACCTCTGTGCATGGTAAGATCATGGAGCAGATCCTCCTGAAGGCACTGCTGAGACAGGCGAATAGTGAAGAGGTGATTGGGCACAATCAGCATGGCTTCACCAAGGGCAAATTCCTGCCTGACGAATCTGGTGGCCTTCTATGAACAGGTCACAACATTAATGGATGAGGGGCGAGCAACTGATGTCATTTACCTGGACCTCAGCAAAGTCTTGGACACTGTCCCATACTGCATTCCGGTCTCCAAGTTGGTGGACCATGGGTTTGATGGGTCGACCACTAAATGGGTAAGGATCTGGCTTGATGGCTGCACCCAGAGAGTGGGTGTTGATGGATCCATGTCCAAGTGGAGGCCAGTGACAAGCGGAGTCCCTCAGGGATCGGTCCTGGGACCAGTCTTGTTCAACATCTTTGTAGGTTACATGGACAAGGGCATTGAGTGCACCCTCAGCAAGTTTGCTGACGATACCAAGCTGTGTGGCGCAGCAGACATGCTGGAGGGAAGAGCTGCCATCCAGAGGGACCTGGACAGGCTGGAGAAGTGGGCAAATTCCAACCTCATGATGTTCAACCAGACCAAGTGTAAGGTCCTGCATCTAGGTCAAGGCAATCCTAGGCACAAGTACAGGCTGGGCAGTGACTGGCTGGAGAGTAGCCCTGGGGAGAAGGACTTGGGGGTGCTTGTGGACGAGAGGCTCAACATGAGCCGGCAGTGTGCATTTGTGGCCTGGAGGGCAAACTGGATCCTGGGCTGCATCAGGAGGAGTGTGGCCAGCAGGTCGAGAGAGGTGATTCTCCCCCTCTACTCCGCTCTGGTGAGACCCCACCTGGAGTACTGTGTCCAGTTCTGGAGCCCTTATTACAGGAGGGATGTGTTGATACTGGAGCGTGTGCAGGGGAGGGCCACGAGGATGATCAGAGGGCTGGAGCACCTCTCCTATGAGGATAGACTGAGGGAATTGGAGCTGTTCAGTCTGGAGAAGGGGAGGCTCCGAGGTGACCTTACTGTGGCCTTTCAGTATCTGAAGGGGCCTACAAAAAGGCTGGGGAGGGACAAATTAGGATGGTGGGTAGTGACAGGACTAGGGGGAATGGAGCAAAGCTGGAGATGGGTAGATTTAGAGTGGATGTGAGGAGGAAGTTCTTCACCGTGAGAGTGGTGAGAGCCCAGGGAGGTGGTTGGGGCCCCATCCCTGGAGGTGTTTAAGGCCAGGCTGGGCCTTAAACCACTAGGGAGGGGTGTCCCTGCCTGTGCTGGGGGTGTTGGAACTGGATGATGGTTCCTTCCTACCCCGAGTGACTCTGATTCCATTGCTTCTCCAGTGAGGTGAGCCTGCTGTGGCAGGGGGATTGGACTAGATGATCTTTCATGGTCCCTTCCAATCCCTTCTATGATTCTATGATAGTCTCAACATGTCATGCTAAAGCAAGTTCCTTTAGATCTGAAGGTGGCTGATATGCTTGTTGCTCACACAGCCAATGCAGGCCACATTTTCATTATTCTGAGCTGACTTCTCTGCAGAAGCCAGGGAAAGCAAGCTGGCCCCTCTGACCTCTAACTGTGGATTTGGTCCTATCATCACTGTGCCTGCTCTCTTGTTCTCATTGCACTGGCCTGCCTGAAAAATGGCAGATGGCCTCGCTACCTGGCTAGGGTGAGCAGACACCAAGGAAACATCTGGAAACACTGCATCCAGGGTGTAGCTAGAAATCCATCAATTGTCTCCCTTGGTTCTTGTCCGCAGCTTTACATTCCCACCTGTCCATGCTGGCTCATGGGCAAAGAGTGGGACCTGATGATGAAGACCTGTCACTTGCTTTGCAGCCTGGGGTTCTGTTCAGGAGTCAGGACTGAGGATCTCTTCTCATTTAGACCTGGCACCAAAGCTATGACCTCTAGCTAAACAGAAGTGAGTCACTTTCAAGGTCAAATCTGTTTCCATAGCCAGACTGAACTGATCAAGGACAGATGGAGGAGGCCACAAATGTTATTAAATGCTTTGGTGAAAACTCCACACACAGCAGCAGAACAGAAAACTCCAGATGAGATGGGTGTGTAACAGTCTTTTCCTTTACTAATTGAAGATAATATCATTTTTCACCACTGGAGATTGCCTAGCAAAAGCAACTATCATATTCTCTAGTGAGTAGCAGGTCTGTTGGATTTAGTTATATAGTTATATAACACTGAGGTGAAAAAGATTAAAAGCATGGCTGGTTTGGTTTTTGCCTGCTAAATATCTAGAGACACATTAAAAAAACTCTTCAGAGAAGAACTATAGGTGTGCTGGGAAAAAAAGCTGTCACTGAGATGAGGCTTCTTTGTGCCAATATGACAATGAAAAATGAGTACCAGATCTGCTTTCTCTTAGGCTTGGCATAGAAACAATTTACATGAGTGTAGTTGGGAACAAACTATGATTTTCTAAAGATATTGCTAAGGTGTCCCCGTTAAGAGATAGGATGGGATGGGAGGGAATGGAATGGAATAGAATTAGAAACAGAACAGAACAGAACAGAACAGAACAGCTCAGTTGGAAGGGACTACAGTGACCATCTAGTCCGACTGCCTGAGCATTTCAGGGCTGACCAAAAGTTAAAGCATGCTATTAAGAGTGTTAGCCAAATGTCTCAAACGGTGACAGGCTTGGGACATTGACCACCTCTCTAGGAAGCCTGCTTTATTTTTTGACCATCTTAAGTGAGAAGTGAACATTTCTTCAGCCTAAACACCCAGCAATGCTGATCTCTCTGCAGGCCCCTGTGTTCAACCTGGCTGAGCACAAAACACAACCTGTAGAAGGCAAAAGCAGCTGAGGATGTGTGTGTGACATGTACTGACTTCTCTCTCAGGACTTGGATGTGGTCCCACTTGGTCTGCGCCCTTGGGCTTTCCTTAAATTACTCAGAAGCAGTAAGGACAGACTTTTACATACGTGTTTTCTGAAGACCTCCACATGGGGACCTAAAGCCTGAGGGTCTGCATCCTTCACAAACCACACTACATCATCCACCGTCCAGGTCAAAGGATTCTTGCTTGATGGCCGAGCCACATCTTGTTGTTCTGGTGAAGGACTTGAGGCTATTGGTAGAAAGAAGACCACAACAGCACATTACAAAGGCAGGCAGCAGTTTCCTTGGAGTGTGAGTGCGCAGGGGTATGGCAGCCTCACTGCAAGGGAACTTGGAGCAGTTTGCTATCTGGCTGCTTATCGGGAGACACGATCCCAGCTGGTGAATTGAGTTAAAAAAACAAGAAACCCTCAGGTTCCTGCTGGGGAAGGAAAAATGTGCCAGCTGCCAGGCTCTTAAACGGAGCTGCCCCTGCTGTCTGATAGGCAAGCAGCAGGGATCTTGGCTCAAGTAGACACCACCCTCCCACCTGGAGACACAGCATTTTGGCACAAAACAAAGGACTTTGCTGTTGAATGTGAAAGCTAGAGAATAAAATCAGGATTTAGCAAATAAGGCAGCTTCTCTTTGCATTCAGCTATTATCTCAGATCTTAAAAGAAGTTCTTGCCCTCCTAATCATAGGCTAACGTGAAGCTGATGATCCCCAATGAATGCCTATTTGGAAAGCCACTAAAACACATGAAGATGAACATTACACGTGTGACTTTTAAATGGTGTAAAACCCGAATGATTTAAGGTCACTTTTGCTTGCTATAACTTTAAATCAAGTGAATAAAGACACACTGGAATGAAAGTACAATAGTGTTTTTATTCTTGGTCTCTACAGAATTCTGTATCTCCTCTTTCCTGTGAATATGATTTGCACCCCCACTTAGGCTGCCTCACTACTGCTCGAACCGTGTTACGGCAGGTTACAGGCAAGCTGTGTAAATCCATTCATACCCACACCGCGCAGCCTTTGCCTTCGCAAGCAGCGGCACACAGATGCACAAAATGTTATTGGCTTGAACCTGCCCTCTCTTGCTTTAGGGCCCAGTTTTTGAGGAGAGAGGTACAAGTGGTCTGCAAGTAGACACTATGGAAGACAAAAAAGGAAACGAGTACAAACAGGAGACCACAGATACTAAGGTGGAGCCCAGGGGAGCTCCAAGCAGGCACGAGGACAGTCAGAGATGCTGAAGAGAGAAGGGCTGAGCAATCCAGAGGAACACTGAGCTTACAGAGGCAGATGAAGTGTATGAGAACCCTCATGCGTGACTCAAACCACATTCCTAATGCATGTGAGCAAATGCAGTGGGATATATTTGTGGCTTATGCAGGTTGTCTTCCCTATTGACTTCAATAGGGCTGCAGAGGCTCTGCCCAGATAAGTCCAGTAATGACTTTGTGTGAATATTGGTCCTTTTCTTCTTGCTGCCATAGTCATCTTATGGTATAATGTAATGAGGGGTATTTTACAGTTCTGAAGGATGAACTCCAGAAAGCAGCAGTGCTATGAATGTGCAAATCTGGTCAATGGGCTTCATAATGTGATGTGATGTAAATATCATGATAATTACATTCCCATTTGCTAAGCCACTGTTCTGGATATAAAGGACATGGAATAGCCGTAGGTCCTCTTAATTAGCGAGGACTGGTGTTTGTACAGACTCAGGAAACCCCGGGCTCCACTCACGGAATAAATGCAATGCACAGCGGTGCCGACACCATCTGGAGCCTTTGGCATGACGTGATAAAGACAGAGTGCAAAATGAGCAAGATAATCTTGGTTAACTTATAAATAAGCAGGGAGAAGAGGAAGAACCAAGATTTGAAGGCAAAAGAGAAAGTGTTTGTCCCCTACCTGATCTGCTGATGGTCTGGATGCCGGTGGATGTGTGGAGATACTGGGCACCTCAAACCGAAGGTCGGGAAAAAAACAGGCTTTTGCAAACTAGACACAGAGAGGGGAGAGCAAGGTTTGACTGTGTCCAAAAAATTGCAGAGGCTTCGATGGTCCTGTCATAGCAGGTTGTGATGTTGTGCCCTTACTGAGTATCACATTTTTTCCCTCACATTTGTGTGAAAGTAAGGAAAGCCCAGAGGGCTCTGCCTGCTTGTCACATGGGGCATAGAGCAGCCTCCAGCCTCAATGACTCCTGCCCACAACCTGCTGCTTCCAGAAATGCCAGGAAAGGTCAAAGGGGAAGAGAGAGCCCTGAGAGCAGTTGGGAGCCTTCTCAGAGATTAGAAATATCCGTAATCAAAGGAAGGGCAATGAGAAGAAAAGGTTGAAATGACAGGAGAATTCTATTCACTCGTTTGCAATCTAGCAATCAATAGCATAAATCTGATTTTTTAAAGACAAATACATAAGTGACCTTTCTAAAGAGACTGCAGGGCTAGAACTTTTTTGGACCCTGTCAAGTGGAGGTAACCCTTTCAGATTCATGCCTGAGGTGTAATATAATAACACAAAAACAAGAGTTTTGTGTAGATACTAACTCTTCAAAGATTATTTCATATTTTTTTTATTGTCAGGTCCTTGGTTCTCTGCTGCTTTTTAATGAAGCAAGATGTATTACTTGACTTGTGTGTAAGGGGCTGCCTTTCAAAGTTGTTAATAAAACTGGGATATCACCAGTTTACAGGCAAATATCTGGCACATAGTTTGTAACTGGGAAGTCTGGAAACAATCTCTTCTTCCACATCTTTTACATTTTATTTTGATGTTTAATTTACTTGGTTTTTTAACGCCACATAGATTACATTTGAGTGTAATCTCTCTATTTACCAAAGAAAAGAAACCATTTCAAGTCTACACAAAGGCTTGGAGTTTGTTTCAAGAGCACTACTTTGCTGAAAGGTTGTATTAGGCACAAGTGTTTGATGGCAGTGGGGCAAGTACCAGGCATTTTTTCTTATCTGTAGGTATTCACACTTAACCTAAGAGTTAGATAAATGAGGAAGTCTCATGTCTCCAGGGTATTCTATGCCATCTTGTCATCAGAATTAATCAAGATGATAATGAATACTCAGATTACAAAGAGATGGGAGTGCTTGCGACCAATAATTATTTTTAGAGATCGTAATCTAGGTCAAATCCAATTTCCTGTTTCTGACAGGTGGCAAAAATTTGTCAAATTAATGGAAAGGGATATGGAAATTTAGGTAATCAGAGGGAAGCACTTCCCCTCTTGCCTCAAGCGGTCTTGAGGAAGGAGAGGGAAGAGGTTCCTCTGCAGGGAAAAGGCTTAGGGCATACCAGTTAAGACCTCTGGCTGTGTAGATATGGCAGGAGATACCAGGTCAGTGGCCAAAGCCCACCAAAGCTAACAGAAAGATGTGCCCTGGCTTGGTCTGAGCTCTCACTCCACAGAGCCTTTTCTCTGTCCCCCAGCTCTAGCCTCAGGACCTTCCTGAGGAGGAGGATGGAGAGAGAGAAAGCCAACAGGCTAATGTCTATGGAGGCTGGAGAAGTAAATCCAGTGCTGAAATGGAGTTAAACCTGTGAAAGAAAAAAAGATAAATAACAGACTCCCTATATATGTTCTTGGCAAACAAACAGAGCCCAGAGGGATTACGGTCAATGATAGATAAGAGTGGAAAGGGAGTGACAGATGAACTTTAATATTGCTGCAGGCCTAAATGATTTCTTTGCCTCAGGGAAAGGGGTTGGGAATAAAATTTTGAAAGGTTCTCCCTGATTGCACTGGAGCAGATAATAAGGAGCAGCAGATCTGCTGAAACTAAGCAGAAGTAGCAGACCCTCGAAGGTGTAGGGAAATGGGAATTGTTTTAACAAACAAATCAATTCCCACTGTAAACAAGGACACTCCTTCCTCCGAAGGCTGCATAGAAGACATTTTTCTAAAAGCTGAGGGCAAACCAAGCAGGAGAAGAGAGGGATCAGGAAAGCAGTTGTGGAAGAACACAACTACAGGATATTTACAAGTGCAGTGGAGTTTGAGAAGCCACCGTCAGAGGAAAGCTCTGAATAGAAGTTTGGTCTAGGCTTAGCCCTTTGATTTGCAAAGGCAGGCACTTGCAGGAGAATAGACTTTATTCTATTCTATTCTATTCTATTCTATTCTATTCTATTCTATTCTGTTCTGTTCTGTTCTGTTCTGTTCTGTTCTGTTCTGTTGCGTTCCATCCTATCCTATCAGCAAACTGCACCATGCATAGGAAAGGATGGTATTTCACAGGTGCTTCTCTGCCTGCTTCAAGAGCAGCCCAGCACCCAGCTGCAGGAGACATATATGATGTGAAATATTTATTTGGGCTTCTCTTGCTTTGCCTCAAAAAAAAAAGGCAGCTCACTGAAAGCATTGAAACAGTCAGACTGCAAATGTCCTCAAAAATAAAAGCCAGAAGAAGAGCCACCCAGCCCTGCGCTCTGTGATGTTGTCAGCAGCTTGTTTACCTTTGGGAGGTGCTGGATCTGCCCCCCCCCCCCCCCCCGGGACCTTGCAGCATTATTCTGTAAAAGGAGAAACTTCAAGCTGCACCCGCAGACGTTCTCAGGAAATAAACGCATTAGCAAGCAGCGTCGCCTCTTTAACAAAGGCCCTCGGGTGATTGGTAATAATTAACTGCTAATATTGGATAATAAAATCTACATAAAAATAACAAGCTACAGGGCAAGGTTAAGGTTATTATGTTGTGGCTGAACACACAACTCCTCATATTTGGAAAAAAAATGCTTTGTTTGTTATATAAGCAGGCTTGGAAAGGTTTATGATGTCCTTGACTATTTCTTTTCTGATTTAAGAGCTTCAGTTTGGCAAATGATGACAAGAAACTGCATGTTTATCTGTTAGCAGCCCCAACTGGCTTTCTGAAATGAGATATTTTTAGGGGTTTTTTTGTTTGGAATTTTTTTGCATAATCATGGAGAATTAGGCATCAAGCTTCCGATCGCATTAATGAGAGCTTTGAGGTTTAATCTCATCCATTCCACTTGAAAGGCATGTTCTGCTATGCACCCGGATATGTTTTATGGTTATGGGTTTTTCCATGATATTTGCCCAGCATGACAAATAAGCCAAGCTATTTTTCAAAACCATCCATAAATAAAAAGGATTGGTTTGAGGTTCCAAAGATAAATTCTTCCTATTTTTAATGAGTTCTGCCCATCCCTGCCCTGTAAATATGCAAACAGAGGAGGATGAGAACAGAGACTGGCACGCACCACTTACTCATCTTTGCCCACTTATGATTCAGCAGCATACAAATTATCCTAGAGAGAGAAAAAACACGTAGAGGCATTGTAGCGAGAGCACTGGTTCCAGAGACCTTTGCAAGAGAGGGTTTGTGAGGATGGCGATCAGAGTCCTGTGTGGCTGCACTAAAGCAGCTGCAGAAAGCTGCACTTTTCCAATGCCTGTGGTTGCCAGCGACAGGGGAAGCAGCACAGTGAGTTAAACGTGATACCTCTGAGGAAGGAAAGTCTCTGGTTTTAAGGAGGAGCAGGCAGTGCCTTGTAGTACAACGGGAATTTCAGTGTTGCAGAGCTGATGCTATCACAAACAGAATAGGAGATCAAAACAAGCTCTGTCTAGAAATCACATTATTTCCAGTGCTAGAAGTGATTTTGTAGTGAATGTGTGGACACTTCTGTTTCATGGATGTTATGGTGTTGTCCGTCACAGCCACTGAAAACTGCCTGGCTGCGTCCAAGAACAAATGGTTCTCCTCTACCTCAGAGGACCCAGTTCCTGCCTTGGACTGCAAGAGACTCTCTCCTAGAGTCTCCACAAAGGAGCAGAGGGGATCAGAGAAAATGTGGTGGCACAGAGGTGCACCAGCTGTTTATGCTGCCATACACTGGTGCTGTCAGGTTGCTGTCCCATCTGTGAAGACACCTTGACGGCAAGTATGGCAGACCTGAAGTTACACTGGATGATGCTGGGACTCATAAGTTGTTAACACTTATGAATAAGCAGAATCAATGAATTCATGAGCAATTTCATGACATTCACGTCACAGCTGCCAGTTTTAGGAAGCCTGACCAAATGATTTAGAGGTCATTCAAGAGTCATATAAAAAGTACTAAGAAGTTTTGGTTGGAGTCCTATGACCCCCAAGTATTACATGTAGCCGCTTCAGAGACACCCACATGTCATGGGTGCCTGGTTAAAATCGATCTTCTCCTTTGCTCCTCAAAGTGCTTTCATATGTTTTAAGCCAGAGGAATATAGAAACCTGCAAAGTCTATCGCACGGCCACTCTGCTTTTGTATAGGTTCAGACCTAGAAAGAATATGCTCTGTCTTTTTAGGCTTTCATTTTGTAAAGGTGGTGGATTTTGCTTGGTGTTACAACAAGAGAGATGGAGCTGTCTCCTGAAGCTCAGTTTCCTGCTCAGGACCGTGCTGAGCTTTCACAAGATGTTGTCTGAGACTGGGGAACAGTGACATTTGGAGTCAAAGACAAGAACGGAAAGCAGTGCAGCTGAGCAGGCCTAAGGAGCTCTGATTTTAAGCTTCAGTCCCTTGAAGATTTCCAACCCCTGATAGCAAGGCTTTTCTCCACACAGCGTGTTGGTTAGCAGAGGAGTTTGGTGACTGCTGGAAATACGCAAAGCATTCAGTAAGCCACAGAAGGACTCAGGAAAGAAGAATCAGTGAGGGGTTAGTAATTATGAATCCACCACCTCTGATTCGGGCAGTTCTTGAGGCACAGATTGCTGAAGGCAGATATGATGGTGGGGAAGCACCACCATGTCTGCACTTAGCTCTTTCCTACCGGTGTGCTACCGTCTTGTGCTGGAGACAGGATGCACGGCTAGATGGACTTTTGAGCGGCTCTGACCCCTTTCTTGTACTGCAAAAAGGTAACGGCTGATCCCAAGCAGAATGATAAAGATTTTCAAAGCAAGCAAGTAACATCATTGTTAAATCATGACTCCTTTAGTTGGTTGCCAAGAAAAAAGCACAACAAAAGGGTCCTAGATCTGCTGGGAGGCTCTAGGGAAGCAGTGGGAGAGGAGAAAATGAATCCTGCACACAGTCAGCCTCTTGTCCTCCCACCACCTGATTATACTGGCCCAAGAGGCCTGAACAACAACCTAAAGAAAGGGCCTTTCATGCTCTTTTCTTTGTGGCTGAGGCCCCTGGTTCTCAGTGACAACCTTTTACAAGTTGTTTGCAGTAGTACATTTCTACACCATCCGCTTTGCTTTGGCTAACTTTAGCTCTGTAAGTAAAGAAAGAATGAGAGCCAAATGCTAATCTCTGGTCTGTATTGTAGAGTAACACAGGGTTAAACCAGGGGAAGCGTGTGCAAAAGTGATAGCAAAGCGAGTGATGGCTTTGGGCAGGTACCAAGCTCAGATTTTTTTTAAAAAAGTAAACTTCGGTTTTTGTATTTACATTATTAATATATTAATAGATCTTATTATATAATACTAAGAATAATTATATTACAGGTATTTACTGTTAATAAATATTTTTGAAGACTAATGCTCTAAAACACTAAACAATGGAAGTTCAGGAAGAAGATATAATAGAGGCATTGGGAAGGTGAGAGATGTGAAGGAATTATGCAAACATCTGCAGCTACTGGAAAGAAGCTCTGGAGTGGCTACCAAGCAGGAATAGGAAGAATCATCTGCAGTTTCCAGGGGAAATGCAAGGGCAGGCAGACAGTATGATGAGCTAATGGTAGACAAAGTGGCTAGGGGAAACCAGCAAGGCTTCTGCAAATATATCAAGATTTTAAAAATTAATAATAGTAGAGTGACAGTAGATTCCATTAATAAATGAGGAATGGAAAGAAATGAATGACTTAAAAATGGCTGAGACACTCAAGTCCTTTGTTAGATCTATCCCCATGATGAAAAATGCATAAATGAAGTTTGAATAATTTGTAAGGGTTGAAGGCACTGTTGGGATCACTGCTGAGAAAGACCTGTTGGAGAACTTAGAAAATGCAAACAAAGACAGCATTAACAGAAGTTCAGGTAAATAGCTAACCTATTTGATGAACCCAGGTCATTTCTAGATTTAAAAAATAATGGTTTATATGGAATATAGCCAATGAGTAGCAGGGTAACTGGACAAAAATACAAAGATAAGGAAGAAGGGGTATTGAATGTGGTGGTTCCCATGGCATCCCTTGGATCTGTAGATAAACTTCTTGTGACTTTACTTCCTGAAGGATGAAAGAGCCCTGAGCACTGAGCTGGATGGTTTCTAAAAATATATGTTTTGCTGGGCAGTCTTTTTCAAGCAAAATCTAACTGCATTCATGTTTAAAGGTACAGAATGGCTCATGCAGCTGGGAAGAAAACTCTTCTGCTAAAATGCTTTGAGGCAGTCACCAGTATTTGGATTCACTCTGTATCTTATCTTATACACTGCTGTGTCACACAGTTTACAGGTAGCTGCCTGCAGCAGCGTCAACCTTCGGCAGCAATGCCTTCTATATTAATATTTATCGCTGTGAATCAATAATAGCCATTGTAATTGCCACACAATTATCCATAATACATATGTTTACATAGTTACTAACAGCATGAGAAAACATTCACCTTTCTGCTTCATGATAACTAGATTGATTTTGTTTACATAGGTTGTTATTTCTCCTTTGAAATGGAAGCGAGAGTGGTCTGGATGGATGCCAACCCAAAACCATCTGGGTAAATTTCCCAGGAACTTGGGAATGAGCTAAGTCTCCAGCACAGAGGCACAAGCACAGCAATACATATTGCTAAATGAAAAAAGTTATATTATCACTTCTGTTACCTTCAAGATAGCTCCCATTCCTTGTTGGGCTGGAGGTCTGGTGCCGCAGGCCAGTAGATGAGGAACCTCCTGAAGATACCTGGGCAGGGTGATGGCTGTAAGATGAAGAGGAGCCCCCAGCAGAGTGTCCATCTGCAGGAGTCTGGTGCATGGCATACATGGTGTCCATGCAACCAAAGGCAGAATCACCTGGGTCTGTGCTGTACCGCTTCATGCTCCCAGAATCAGCCAGGTAGTCCTCAGGTGTGACTGTTTCTGCTCAGGAAGCCGAGACACAAAAGAAACATCAGACCAAATGAGCCAATTTTCACTCAGCTCTTGAAAAAAAGGTATTCTGGTTTTTTTCCAAAATTCCCTCTTGGCAAAATTTTAACTCCTTTTTCAATTTCTGTACAGACAGCAGGATCCAGGAGGGGTCCTTGCTGAGATCTAATAAATAAAGACAACAAGGAAACCATGGTGTGATGTGACTCATCCATGTCAGCTTATAGCAATATTCTCCATAAAGTCCTGGACCACTGGCTTACAAGTCCCTTTTGCCTCATGGTGTTCTTCAAACACCACCAAGACTGGAGGATTGTGCAGCTATTGTTTGCTCTGTCTTTCATGCAAAAACGTGGGAGGCGGCACTGGAGAAGGGGACAGGCAGTCCGTTGGGTCCGTAACACCTGGCAGCCATCAGAGGCAATAAACCTGGCAGTGTTCTGGGTGCGGTTACCAAACTTAATCAGAAAACATCCTCAGCAGCAGACATCCATGAGGCCCCTACCCCGCAGGAAAAGAGGCTGGATGGTCATCAAGCACACCCATGTTTTTTATGGACAGGGATGATGAGCAAGTGAGTCCCTCAGAGCTGGCCTGGGTTCAGACACTCATGCTGGCATCACAGATGACTGCAAACCATCACTCTGGTTCCTCTTCTCTGCATTTCCCTTTGCACATGACAGTTTGCTTTTCAGAATCCACCCAGTAAAGCAAATGTTTTACTCACAGACATATTTTAAACAATTATATTCCCCTTTGCTTGGAGCTCTAAAGCACAGACAGGTCTAGCCAAAGGTTTTACAGGACACTGATTTTTTTTTAACTAGTTCTCCTAGGTCCACTTCCATCTTGCCGCACTGTTTGAGCTGAGACCTCCACATTATCAGCCACCTCTAGCCACTTTCAGTCTCATCCCCACAGGCCTCGATATCCCAGCTCCTTCACACTTTTTTTTTTGTCTCCACCAAACAGGGTCAAAACTTTTCCTCTTCCTCATTCTCACTGCCATTCTCCCCGCAAAACCAGCCTTCCCTTCGGCGAGCCCCAGAACCCTCTCCTCCGCCACCACCACTGGAATACAAGCAGAGCCTCCAGAAACTTCTCTGAGATCCAAACCCTCACCTAACCTCTGCAAATACTGGAAACCTGCATTTCAGAGATTCCAAGTCTCACTGTGTGGAACCAGATGTGAACATCTGGCAGACAGGAAGCCCTTAGATTAGGAAAGAGCCTCTCATTGCTCCATGACATTTCTTTAAGCTTTGTTCAACACGATATTCTCCCTGCAGAGACATCTAAGCAGGGTGAAGTTACCCCCACAGCATTACACATCTCCTTTGCTGCCTGCACAACACTCTCCTCCTACATAGTGAGGGGCTTTGTTGAATGACAGGGGGAATTTATGCTGTAATACATGCTACAAGAACCAAGTCCCATTGCTAGAAGAGGTCAAGGCTGTACATAAAAGCATTTTCCTTCTGATCCATATTTTTACGCTTTTCCTGGCGAAAAGGACCCCAGCACCTTGGCAGCTGTGCACAGGAACATGATTTGGTCTGACAAATACGGCAGAGCTGTGCCACACCGGCATCCTGGCCCATGTGTCAAGCCACAGCACAGCTTTTTGTCAGGCGATCGCCCAACTTTGCATCTTCTTGCTGCTGCCTTTTAAATCTCTGTCTAATTCTGGGCCAAGGCTGGACTCGCCATAAGGCAAACATGAGATCTGAAGGACAGCTGCACATGTCAAGCTTCCTCACTTTGGGGCACCTGCCTTTGCAACTATAAGTAACTTTTTTTAACAAGGTTTTTTTTTCCTTTTACTAATTTGGATTCTTAGAGTATGCACTCAGGTGTCCTGCTGTTTTCTGCCAGGGATTTATGAACTTGATTCTCACACAAATACAGATAGGGTGGAACTCTGTTGAATTGAACTGAGTTCAGCTAAAGTAACACTAGCATGAGAGAAATGGGAGTCAGACACTCTGAACCATACTTTCAAACCTCCAACAGATGCCAAAACTCTACAGCAATTGAGCTAAATACCTTGCTTTTGAGACTCCTCCCAATAAACCAAAGAAAATCCAATCAAGCCTCCTCATTCAAAGGAATTTAATTACTGTGTAGAACACTTGGAATAAAAGCGGCTCTTGCATAAAGCAGACAGCTCTTTCTGCAGCATCCTGCCTGCACCGTGTGGAGTAATTACGTCTCTTGTGCATCATTACCTCTTTATTCCAGGAAAAGAATGCTCTTTTAATATGATTGCAGCATGAAGAAGACACGTACTATCAAAACAACAAACAGCACACTCAAAAAGCCCTGCTAAATAAATAGCATTCAGCTTTTATCACTATGGATATAAGCGACTCCAGAATCTGTGAGCAGACACCAGGGATTTTCTAACTGATGTCAGACTCTCTCAGGAGGCTGTGGGAAATAAGACCTGTGTGGGTGGAACTGCCCTGTGGAAGATATTCATGAGTTGTGTACAAGATTTATGACGAGGAGCCAGACACTGTCATTTCTGTTCCTGATTCTCCCCAAGACTTTTCTTGATCCAGATCAATTTATTCCACCTCCTTGCTGTGGGCTCCAAAATGGAAGTAGTGACTCTGCAGCCATGGGCAAAGCAGGAGCCTTGGTTACTATCTGAAACGTGCCCCAGCAGAAGATGCTCTTGGGGAAAAACATAACTATGACTTTGTTGGAAAGAAGGTAGCAGGGGTCGACTCAAGGACCCAGGTTTCAAAGCTTTTTCAAACCTGCTGGTTGTCAAGTTGACACGAGCAGTCAGTAGATTACAAGAACAACTCACTAGAGTCACCTCCTGACCCACAGAAGCTCATGATGAAATGCAGGTCACAACTGGATTAGGGAAAAGGAGACTCAGCATTCAAGTACATGTGGTTACAGTTTTTAAATCATGCAGCATACTGGTCAGCTTCTGTGCTCCTTGCTGAGGGGCAGCTGCTTTTTAAAATTGGCAACATTCAGTATGGGTTCACCAAGGATCAGTCACATCTGACCAGTCTGATTGCCTTCTGTCATAAAGCAAATGGATTTGTGGACAAAGGGGAAGCACTGGATGTCATTTACCTTCACTTTGGCAAGGCTGTCAGTGTTTCCCACACAGTTCTTGCATCCGAGTTAGACAATTGTGATTGGAAAGAGTCGTTGGAATATCAGGCTTACTAGGCGACTGTTAATGTGGTTGTGGCCAGGAGGAGGTTGCTCTCTTCTCTCAGGCAGCCAGCACCAGAACAAGAGGACACAGCCTCAAGCTGCGCCAGGGGAAATTTAGGCTTGAGGTGAGGAGAAAGTTATTCACTGAGAGAGTCATTGGCCACTGGAATGGCCTGCCCAGGGAGGTGGTGGAGTCGCCATCCCTGGAGCTGTTCAAGGCAGGATTGGACGTGGCACTTGGTGCCATGGTCTAGCCTTGAGCTCTGTGGTGACAGGTTGGACTTTATGATCTATGAGGTCTCTTCCAACCTTGATGATACTGTGATACTGTGATACTGTATGGAGGCCAGTAAAAAGTGGGGCACCAAGCTAGAAATCTAACCTGGCATCTAGGCTTGCTGTCTGTGATACCAGATAGACCTGGACAAATGGGTGAGTTCAGCAGAGGGCCATCAAGGTGCCTGGGGCCCAGACCACTTGTCCTACAGGAGAGGCTGGGGGAGCAGGCTTGTTTAGCCTGAGAGAGATGCATGTTTGGGCTAGGAACACAATAGCAATCCCACAGGATCTATAGGGAGGCCACCAAGAAGATGGAGACAGGCTACTGTCAGTGGTACGCAGCAGGAGAACACGAGAAAACAGATAAATATGGAAATGAAAGTTTCAGATTGGGTGTAAGGAGAAACCTTTTCTCCATGAGGCAGTGAGTCACCTGGAGAGACTGTGCAAGCTCTGGCACTAGAGATTTGCCTGACCCAACTTGACAAAGCCCTGAGAAACCAAGACTGAACCCATCATAGCTAACATTGCTTTGGGCAAGGGGTTAGACCAGAAAATCCTGGGAGCCCTTTCTGCCTGAATTGTCCTATAAGTGACATCTTCTCTGCTATAAGAAGAATCTACAGAGCATGGGGGAGGACAGTGGCAGGAGCTTTAAGTGAAGGATCCAGGGTCCTTCACAGCAGCGCAGGAGGCAAAGGCAAGGATGGGCTTCACTGTCCAAAAACTACAAAAGACTGTGGAAGCTCTTTATTTTGATATTTCTCCAGCTCCTTGTTAGTTTGTACCAGAGAAGCTGCATGAGTTGGGCTCCACCAGTGATGTGGAAATGAAAGTACGGCTTCCACATTATCTAATCCCACTTTGGCCAATTAGGGAAAAAAACATGTTTTCTAAGACAACAGAAGAAAATACAATTCTCTATTGAGGTTTGAAATGCAGCAGCTTCATAAATCTGTAGCTTAGCTCTTCTGTATCCTGACACACTTGTGTATTTTATTTTCCAGGTAGTGGGCAGAAGGGCACACATCAGCAATAAATTAGTACACAGCAATTCAAAGCAGGGTTTATGAGATAACTGCTTCCAGCCCTTGCTCTGATCACAGCAGTCTCTGTCACAACTCTTCACCACCCTGAGATACTCAAACCATTTTCCATGAATGGTCCACAGGCAACAGGATGGAGGCTGCTAAAAAAACCCAACCACTTCCCCAATTTAAATCTCTCTATCTGAGTTTCTTACAAGTGTCAGCCTGTCTGGTTCCTAACCAGGTTCCTGAAGATGGGTCAGCTGAGAGTTAAAACAGCATAAGAACCTGCAGCTCACATCTCAGCCATGCTGAAGCTCTCTGGAGTGACCTTAGTCAGGTTATCTGCCATCTCTGGACCTCACTTCCCCGCTAGGATGAGGAAGTCGTCTTGTTTTGTCTCTCACCTCTGTATCATGTCAAGTCCTTTACCTCTGTGGTATCTGTCTGCCACAGAGTCATATGAACGTTGCACGGGTGAATGCAGAACACATCCAGTGGGGATTTGCTGGCATCTGGGAGTGGAGACACTCCGGCAAGACACAACAAAATGAGCCTCTCAATTGTGCATTAGGAAAGCAAACGAAAATTAATTTCAAACCAGACAGGAACGGGGCAGCACGTACACCCAGGAAAGGTGGGGATATCGGTATTAGCTGATATTTTCCTGAACAGATCCTACCTCTCACTTTTTCTTTCTTAAAAAAAATTAAAACAATAGAAGAACCAAACAAACTTATTGTGCTGAAATAGCTCCTGTATGCAAAATTTCTTTCTGCATTCCAGGGACAGAGTCTGCTCTGACTTCTCTCCTCTGACCAAGCTAGAAACATCTTGTGTCTCTTCCCTCACCTGCTTTTGCTCCCTTCACCTTGTCTCAGACTCCCCACCTGCTCTTCCCTGTTCTTCCCCATAATCTCTTCCTACTGCTTTGTCTGTCATATTCCCACCATCTCAACACTGCTCTAATGCTGCTTTCCCACACCAGTAGCATCATTCTTTTTCTATTTTCCAGGTGTTTTCCTGTCTCCCTTGTTTGTTTTTCCTCTTCCTGCACAACTGACCTGCATAGCCTTGTCTTCCCCAGACTCTCATCCATGTCCAGCTTTCTCTTTCCTGACAACCCCCATGCCTGTTCCCAGGTCACAGACAGCTCTAGTGTGGCCACATGGGGCCCCACTGGAAACCCACAGGCTCACCTCTGAGCACACCTCAGACCAGGGTGGTCCTCTTTCACACACCATTCACTACCTGAGACAACTGCTCTTCCTTCTAGGCCAATACTTTTGCGTCACTTCATAATCTTTTACTCCACTACCTGCAACGCTCAAACATTTGCATTTGCTCTAATTAAAGTCCCCATAAACTTCTTTCCTCACAGCCAATACAGATGTCTTTCTTTTCTCTACCCCCACTCTTCCTTCTTTGTGTCATCTCCTGTCCTTTGTACCATTTACTGACATGTCCTGCCCTCCGACCCTTGCCTGTACGTTTTTAAGTGCTACCATATATTTTCTACAATGGGTTGCCAGATGTCAGCTCCATATTTTAAGCAGCATGATGTCATACCTTCCTCAGACCTCTCCTCTCTCCCAGCCAGGGCCAGCCTTTCCTCATCTCCCAGTCATTTTGAGAGGAGCCAGCTAGCATCAAGATCCTACTGAGAGGCTCCTTGTATGGTTTTACTTGTATGGATTCCTTCTTGGCCTGTATTTTGTAGCTCCTGAGCTTGGCTCCAGCTCCTCGCACAAGGATGGTGTTTGCCCTGTCTAAGTGGGAGAGTGAAAGGGGGTACTTTCAAGCATCTCTGGAGATTAAAAAACCTGCATCTCAGCCTTTATGGAAGGAAAAGTCAAATGCAGAAGGAAACACTTCAGGTAAAGTCAAGCATCAGTTCAATCTAGTGTAAATCAGAGAGGGATAGAGCAGAGATTTAAACAGTATTTAAAAATATGAAGGCTATGACTTGATGCTATTTTAACATCAGCTCTTAAAAGATTAAGAAACAACACTGTCTGTCAAACAGCCTCACACATTACTTTCTTGTCAGAAACAGACCATGGACCTTGTCTTCCCAGTAGCTTGAGATTGCATGCACACACCTAAGGATAAGAGCTCCCTATGATGGATTTAGACGTTCTAGCTCTGCCTGCTGTGATTTACTCTGGGATTACAGCACCAGCCTATTCCTTCGAGCTCCAGCGCCTGTCCAGACACGCAGTACAATGAAGATACGATATCATTCCTTAGCAGGAATTTCTACACCATGTCAACACCACTCTGGTGCACACACCTGCAGTGTGGGGTGAGGACCTTTTCCACACCAGCCCACGGCTGCCATGATTTGGGTGAGCAAGGGAAGCATTACAGGGAGTGACATCTGGTTTGTGGCAGTGGAGCCGAGCTGCTTATGCTTGCCAAGACAGAGTGGCACAGAGACATGTCCCCAAGGAGCCACCGCAGCCCTGAGGCTGCTGCAGAGAGGCAGTGAGCAAGCAGGCAGCCCAGGGCATCCACTGACAGCAGTTCAGGGCTGTCATGCCTGCACTTTTCAGTCGATGGGATCACTTTTGCATGGGTTATAGGAACACACAGTTGCATCCTCGGGGGAGGAAAAGCGGGAGCACTAGTCAGTCAGAACAGCAAAATGTAAATAAGCCTCATCCAGTTCTGAATGTGGATATTATGAACACTGAAACCATGGTCACAGTGTGGAGATAAAACCTGCAGTGAATCCTCCAGGGTTTAGTTGGAGGCTTTCCTGCACCATGTGTCGTCTCGCTCTGTCCTAGCTGCTAAAAAATATTTTGCAGTAACTGAGACACTGAAATCCCCAAGGGAAAGCTGCCAGTCAGTTAACATCAAGAATCTAAATTTTTAGAGAATTTTCCAAAATCCAGTGTTGTCCTGCTTACAAAGGACTTCAGCTTGTGCAATTTTTTTTCGTTATTTAAACCATTTCCCTTGAGTGCCTGCAGCCCAGACAACAGCCACATTGTGCTCGATGCAGTAGAACCAGGGAATGAAAACGGCTGGGAAGCGATCAGCCTGGTTTTATTGTCCAAATGGTAAAAAGGTAGAGTAAACTCACAAGTGAGCCACTGACAAATACATTAGATTTAATAATAAAAGGTGCTCATGTGTATAAATAACTCATTGAGGATAATTCTTCTTTGTTAAGTGCTTGGGGACAATTGAATAAGTGTTTTGTGTGGCAATGGAGTCCTGTCTTACAGCCTAGGCAAACGGTTTAGGCACTGCACACCCATGAGTGAAGGCAAAGGGATTTCAATGACATAGAGATCCAGCCTTCGGAAAAAGACTTCTTCTGGTCTCTTGTAGAGATGCCAGACCTACTCCTCCATTCCTTTCCCTACTCCCTTGCCTTTATGCTATGCCAAAGTGTACACCATGAAAGGGAGATTTATTGGGGTTCTATAGCTCTGTGCATTAGCACAGCAATAGTTCTGCAGGGGCAGAGGGAAGTGGAGAGGCTGTTCCTGATGGTTGCCATCTCCAGCTTCCAGCAGTACCGAGAGGGGATTTTCTATCTAGGTAGTTTATAAAGTACTCCATATACTTACAAATTTGCATTGATAAAGGTCTCAAAAAGCTGTATGCAGAACAGACTAGATGATTGTAACTGTTATTTGAAAGGTTCAAGGTGCTGGATACTGGGATTCTCTGCAGCTGAAGTACCTAGTGCATTTCTGTTCTGCTACCACCACAATGGATCTCCTTGAATTATATTGCTGAGTACTCAATTAAAACACTTAATAGCAATTTTTTGTTTGAAAAACAAATAATTTGAGACACAAGAAGCAAAATGTCTAGAGCAAAATGCAGAAACTGCGAAGTAAGCTCTGCTTACCCGTTAATAACTAATCATCTCCTCCAGAAATCAGGCAGAGCTCATACAAAGCCTGTGCTGGTTTACAGGTAGGGATCAGATCTTCTATGAAGTCTCTGCTTCATTTCTCTCTGCCCAGTGTGCAGCTCAGCTGGACTTACTCAAACACACAACTGCATTTTTACCCTCTTTCAGCTGGTTCTGCTTCCTCCCATGGATGCAGCAAGCCCAGGTCCTGCTGTAGGCACCACGTACCAGTTACAGAAGCAAGGGCCTCCTCAGCCAGCTTCACAAAACATGAGCAAGTGCTCATCGCTCTTCCAAAACATTTCTTGTTTTGTCTTTTACTTTTACAGCCAGTATGAGCTGGCTTTAGCAACTCTCAGAGCCATGGCTAGTCTTTGTGTTTCCCTCACAGTGACAGCAGCCCAGCAGCTAGTTGCTCATGGTTTCACAGGCTAACAGACTCCACACACACATACCAAGTTATTTATATGGCAAGAATCCTGACAATCATCTCTTTCCCCCCTCACATCTATGAAAAACTTGGTGGATCATGCTGGCTAATGCACTTGACACCTGGATGGGAAGGGGGTAGGGTTTTCATCATCAGCCCCAACCCTAGAAACATTCAAAGTCCAGTTAGATGGGGCTCTTAGCAAACAGATCACACAAAGGATGCCTCTGCTCACTCCAAGACTAGATGACCTTTAGTGGTCCATTCCGACTGAAAGCATTTTATGATTCTATTCTCTGATTCTGTAAGTACAGGTACATCAGATCACAAGGATTTGTTTCAATATTTTAACATTTTAGGAATGGAAATTCATGGTTCAGCTTTAATTGAAGCTATTTAAAATTAAAGCCCAGACTCTTTAACTTCAGACATCTGAAGGAATCCTGTAGCTCTATGGAAAGGCCTTAACCAGCTAAAAAAAAGTTAAAGCTAAACCTGAAGATAAAACAGAGTAAGAATCACATGAATTACCTGTCCAGGGCTCTAAAGGAATGTCCGTGCTTTCTCCACATGACTGCACATGTAAATCTTGAATGAAATGCTTATACCCAGGGATGTTTTTCCTGTAGAGGATATGATCTCATTCAGCATGCATCTATGCCCATCATTTCATCCACTTTCTTTATGATTATCCTTTGATATGGCAAATTAAAGCACACATTTTCCCTTCTTTTAACTCCATATCATAGCTAAGCTCTCTCTTCTAGCCTCCACTGCAGCCCAGGCAATCTCCATGACTCTGAGCACATCTTCAGTCAAAGGACAGAAGGACTTCTGGGCTTCTCACCTACCACTGGGAGCAGAGTGCCCACCTGCCCATGGGGTGGCTTTTCAAAAGGCATGCATTTTTTTGCATGTCCTTAACACTGTGGACATGAAACAATCTGGCAGACGGTGGGAAGGATTTCCCTCTGGCTGACTGCTGGAGGGATTTCTGCTTATGGCTTCATTGCTTTATACCCAGGAAGAGATGCAATTTCATAAATGTGAAGGAACAGAAAGGGACTCTTTCTCTGTTATCACATAGCTTAAAGGTCAGGAGGGTCAATTTATCCAGTTCTGCTGGATATTCTATAGAGTTCAGGTAAATTATATCACTAGTGAATCTCATCTCTCTTCATCTCTTCTTCCTGACAGAATTTGCCTCCTACTGTACACTCCATTCATTTCTTGTGCTCCAGGTTTAAAGATCCTCAATGGTAAACACTCCACTACCACCCTCCTGCAATCTCTTCACCTGAGCATTGTCTGACTTTGTTTTTTCTTTCACCAACCTGCTTTAACTTTCTATGTCTTGTACCATCCTATCCCTCCACGGGCTTCTGAAAGAAAACATGCAGATCCAGGTCTTTCTGCTCTGCCACAGAATTGCCACCCTGGACAGCTCATTTCAGGAAGCCAGCTCTGGTGATGGCCCTCTGGCCTCAGGCAGGACACCAGTGTGGGGGTCCCTGGTAAGATGCCCTGCCCTGAGGCCACCACAATTGGATTTGGAGAGGGAGGAGGTAACAAGACTGCTGACGGATGCACAGACTCACACACATGTGGAAGGACGGAAGGATGGAAGGACAGAAGGAAGGACCCTGTCTCTACTGCAGGCTCTGCCATCAGTTCAAGTACTCCAAAGAGCAGACAAACTTCCTTTTGCATTAGACTTTACTGTTGATGGTTGTGTGGTTCCTCTGCCCCCTCCTTATGCATGACCTTAATGATTTATTTATTGTTTAAAGGATATGCTCATGGCACAGAAATATATGAGGCAATAAATGGCCTTTGCAGGTAATTAAACGCTGAAGACAACTGAAGCTATTGATAGCCATAAAAGCTATTTATTCCGGGTGTGCTGAGGAGCCAGGAACACTGTTCCTCATAGCATGCAACAAGACAAGATTAAACAAGCCACAGCATGAGAGAAGGAAAAACAACAATTTCTTGTCCTCCCAGGGCCTGAAATTTCTAAGCTGCTGTTTGTTTGAGAACAGGAAATATTGATTGCAATAATTGTGGCTTTCCGTCATGTCATATGTTGTTCCCTAGCTGATGTAGAAGGGCTCTACACACAGTAGCAAGAATCACTGCCCCCCCTTGAACAGATGCTCAAATAAAGGCACAGCAGGGAGGGCTAGTTTGCCCACACAGTCATTGGGAAAGTCTCGTGACAAAATCCCCCTCCCAGATGAGTGTCTTCCCTTCTAATCACACTCTTACTGCCTATTCCTACAGCACTTCTTGTACCACATAGGAAGAGCCCACAAAACAAGCGCAAAACAGACAGACCAAGTTTCAGGACTGAAGGAGCAAGGAAAAGGATGACTGAAAGGGGAGGGGAGGAGATGCTTATCAAGTTTGCCACTTCTTGGGTAAGAGGAACTACTACAACTTCGGCACCCGTCACCAGGTTGGCAAGAAGCTTGATAGCAAACACACTTTCCGCTAAAAATGAACAGCAGTGTTGCAGTAGGAGCATGTCAACAGGACGTAGCTGTGCCAGAAATGTCCCTTTCCCTTGCTCACATCCAAGCCTCCCTTAGCTCAGCGCAGGAAGACTAATGAAGGCCAAGCACAGAGGGTGTGGATGGGGGTACTTTGCAGGATTTCTGTTGGCTTCACATCCATGTAGCCCCTGGCACATGTCCTGGCATTTCCTGCAGAGTTCACTCAGCCCTGGCCATCATTTCAGTTCAAACTGCAGTACTGGTCCCGTGGAAAATCCCGGGGAGCAGGCCCACAGGTGTTTTGAATCCAAGCGCTCTGTGGACGGGAAACATGTCAGGATTTGCTCTAACACAGACCTGAAGCCAGGCATTTCCCCGATCAAGTCCTGGAAGTCATCCTGCTGCTGCTCCCCACAAATTGCTCTGATGAGCCAGAAAATCTCCTCCCAGCTGAGGGAAGGCTGTGGGGTCTGTTCTCAGATATGCCAAGACAAGGCAGTGAAGCCACTGGTGTTGGGAGAAGGCTGTAGAGGGTGATGCACAGCCAACAAACCTCATTGCAGATGGTGGTGCAGGCCCTGTGACTGAGTACTTCTTAGCCATGTAGAACACCCCTGCAAGTGATCTACACGTATATCAGCAAATCCCACCTGGCCTGTGCACAGCCGTTAGCATCTGGCAGTTTGCTGTGAGCGAAGGTGAATGATGGCTTAGGGGCATGTGCTCTGGAGCAAGGTTACAAGGTGACTCCTGTGTGGTGTAAGTGGATTAATATGACTGGACACAACGTTGGCTTCTCCTCTCATTTCTGCCAGCGTAAATCAAGAGTAACTGCACCGAAGTCAATACAGGTATTAAATGCCATGGTACACAGGGGCTGAAAAGCACATGCTTTTAAAAGAGACAACATCTCAATCACAAGCTAGAGAACAAAAGCAATGAAAGATGTGGCTGCTTTTCATGGCTTCCTGCAATTCTTTATTATGGCCATACTCCTTCCCCGTGAGCTCTGTCCCAATAGACAGACCCATCTGTGAGAAGAGCTCCTACCGTCCTCCTTATCATTGCCACTGCAGAGAAACCCATCCCTGTTCTGTGCAGCAGAGCTCTCCCCTGTGCTGACTTTGCTGCAGAAAAATGCTGGCTCCCAGGGAGACGGAAGAGTACTTAGAATCAGAGAATCATTTAGGTGGGAAAAGACCTTTAAGATCAAGTCCAGCCATTAACCCAGCTGTGCCAAGGCCATCACTAAACCCTGTCCTTGAGTCCCAGATCTCCATGACTTTTAAACACATCCACAGATGACAATTCAACCCCCACCTTGGGCCTTCTGTTCCGAGGCCTGATGACCCTTTCAATAAAGAGGTTTTCCCTCATGTCCAGCCTAAACTTCCCCAGTGAAACTTGAGGCCATTTCCTCTTTTCCTATCTCTCATTACTTGTGAGAAGAGACCAACCTGACAGAGCTGCTATCTACAACTGAAAGGGGTTGTAGAGACAACAACTCATTTCAGTTCATTGTAGACAGCAATAAAACCTCACCTCAACCTCCTTCTCTTCAGACTAATCATCCCTAGCTCCCTCAGCCACTCCTCACAGCGTTTGCTCTCCAGACCCTTTGATTTTGGCAGCGCATTGAGTGCAGACTCAGCACTTAGTCCCAGAGTCTAAAAGTAGAGTTACTGCACTGGTGCCAGTGGAGCTGAGTACAGCCTGACATGGTGAACAGGAATGTTGGGTAACTCTGGCTGAGTGTGACGTGGAGAGCGTAAGTCTGTCATTCCAGTGCTTTTGCTGCATGACTAACAAACAAGTGGCTCGTTAGCTGGGCACAGGTTGCCCTTGGGAACAGACAGATGGTCCTCCTCATTTCATGTGGCACAGTGGATTTCTCTTCCTGTGCCTTCATGTGTGCTCTGGGGCCAACCAATAATTTTGTAGGTGGTTTTTCCAAACAACTACCCTGCTGCAGTGGAACCCTCGGCTTTCCAGCCTGCATCCAGAGGTCATTAACTGAGGATGCTACTGAGCTCCCCATCAGCCATAGGCAGGCTTTGGTAGAGCAACTTGGGTTCACCCAATCTGGTACACCAAAAAGAGCACTAGCCCAGACTGCCCCGCCCATGATACCTCCAGAGGGGCTATCAATTGTGCCCAGAGCAGTGGGAAAGCCAGGGAAGAGAAACTTCCCCTACCTCCCTGTTCCTTGCCGGGCCTGGGCCAAAATCCTATATGCTTCCCTGATGGCTGGACAGAGCCGGTAGAGATGGTGTCAGGGACACCTGTCTTGAGATAAAGTGGGGAGGGAGATGCTTAGACTGTAAGAGCTGCTGTAAGAACTGCGGTTGTGGAGTCACCTCCCGTTGCACACAGCCTTGCCTTGCAGATGTAAATGCAAATGAAGGCGCAAACACCAGGCACTGTGTGCTCTGCACGGCCCGATCCCAGCTCTTCATGGGCAGCACACACTTAGGGGCTCTTGGCAAACAAGTAATGGCCACTGAAACACCTTCCTCTCAGCTGCCAGCATGTATCTGCCATTGAACTGCGGGCAGGAGACGCAGGGAGCTCCCCAAACACCCACAGTGCTGCTGATAAAACACCAGGGAAAACCATTTCGGTCAGGAGGAAGGCAGCAGGTGAAGGAAGGCTCAGGGCCACAACTTCACATCTCTTTTTTTCTAAACTAATTTCTGTGGTTTCCAAAGCAGTGTCCCAGAGCAGACTTCCAGTCATAGACTGCAGCTCCCTAGGGGCTGTGTGGAGCCAGTGCCTCGTCCCAGCACACCAGCGTGTGGGCAAGAATGAAGCCCTTGATGGTGCTCACAGGCATTTTGGTGACACTGCAGTGTGGGCTGGGGTCGTCCATGTGCTCACCCAGCTTCACACCCCTTGCTGTACTCAATGAGCCAAGGCAGAGGGGTCCAGGACCCTGCAGTGGGTCTGCCAACAGAGAAGGCTTGGCAACCAGTGGGGATCATCCAATGTCTAATATGGTGGTTGAGCTGGATGGAGAGAGAAATTTCCCCTCTATCTTCCTGCTTGCCTGAATCTTGAAGGAACTTAATCCCTTTGAGACTTCTACCGCAGAGCCAGGTACACCTGAGGCCAAAAGTTATGGGAAACAACTGACAGAAACAAGGGTAAGGGGATCATACCACACTTGTTTCCTTAGGAAAAGACATAAACAAAACAAAGAGATACAAACCAAAATTATCCCTGTTGCTGCCAGGCCTCCTTAGTACAGCGGTTCTCTCCTGAAAGCTTCCCCTGTAGCTGCTGGGAAAAGCACTGCAAGTCAGCCCACCACCTCCCTCTGGAAAGTTCCCACCAAGACCTGAGGTTCTCTAGCATATACAGGACAGGACTGGAAAAGAGGGTCATTCCTTCAGCCTTATTAAATCTCGAGCACAAGTAGCCTACCTGCCTCCATCCGTCTGTTTTCATACACCTCTGGGCTTTCTGCCGCGGCGCTGTACTGCTGGAAGGGCTGGTTGCTGAAGAGATTGTCACACAGCAGGCTGCGACAGAGCTTCTTCAGGAAGCGCAGGACATACCCGATGCTGTTCACTACCAGAAGGCTCAGGAGATGCTGCTTCCCCTCAAAAGATGCTGAAACTGGAAAACAAGCAGGAGCTGCTCAGTAGCTGCGGATGCACAGCAGAAGGAGGAATGAGAGCAGGGGAAAGATTTCACCCGAGTGTTTGCATGTCTTAAAACACATAATCACCCCACCTAAAGTACAGAACAAGCTGGAGGAGCCTAAAGAGCTGAGTTTGTGTGAGCTAGTTCGCCTTCCCCAGCAGCACTGAGAGGTGCCGACTGGCATGGCCGGCAGTGCAGGGATTTGTGACACATCCATCCCGCTGAACGCTGTGCCGTGTGATGGGAGTGAGGCAATTACCATTCCTTGGTCTAAGGAAGGAGAGAGAAAGTGATCTGCCAGTGATGGGCTATTAGGCTGACTTCAGCAATACCCAAGGTTTTGAAAGGTAATGGGGACACAAGAACTGAAGATACGGCTGTGAATGGATAAAAAGTATCTGGGTTAACTGAGGATGGAGCTACCAGCTACCGAACACCTCTGAGTGGGCTGTTGGAGTGAAGGGGTATCAGCTCTGTAGGAAGGACAGGGAGGGTGGATGAGGAGGGCGTGTTGCTCTCTCTGTCAGTGACAGGCTGGAGACATGGAACTCCACCTCTGGACAGACTAGGAAACTATGGAGAGCTTATGGGTCAGGGTATAAGGGAGGGCAGTTGACATAATGGTGGAGGTTTGCTACAGGCCACATGACAAGGAAGTCCAAGTGAATGAGATTCTTTGCAGAAAGGCAGGATTGGCCTCATGTTCACCAGCCATGCTCCTCATGGGGGACTTCAACTGCCCCAACATCTGTTGGAGGGACGTTACAGCAGCCTGTAAACAATCCAGGAGGTTTCTCGAGTGCAGTGATGATAATTAACTGCTCTGAGTGGCAGAGGAGACAACAAGGAGTGATGCTATGCTGGAACTTGTCCTCATAAACCAGGAGGATGTGCTGGGGAATGATGTGGAAAGATGAGGAGCTCCTGGGAAGTTTCTTCTGATCTCCAGTTCTCCCTGATACGTTCAATTTCCAGCACTTTGTGACTGGCCACCAACCCCATACAGAGATCCTTTACCTGACACCATCTCGCCTCCGTAGCCCTGCTTGATGAGCGAGAAGACCACCTTTTGCTGGAGCGCACAGTTGATGCAGGCTTGAACCGCTTGCTGAAGGGCTGCCGATGGTCTCTCGGGCCCAAAGTGCTCTGGGAGCTGCTGCACTTTTTTTCTGTCAAGGTACGGCCCCAGGTTCGCTTGCTTGTTGACATAGATGTACACTGCAGACACAAAACCCTGACAAGTTAATCCCAGCGTAGCCCTGAGAGCACCCTAGCAAACGCTTGCTTTCTACATTTCATATTTCACAAGCCCTTCTGCTCGCCAACAAGGAGCCGCCCGGCGCGATGGCACGGCCAGGCCCCCTTCACTGATCAACCACTGCCTAAGCGAGTGAGCTGGGTCCAGGTCCTGCTCAGTGTCACGGGCGAGGAGAAGCTACACACAGCTGTACTCTTGCAGACTACCCTGTCCATGCAGCCGGTGACAGAAGGAACGGCCAGGGAGTGCAGGGCAGGGACTAGGCAGGGTGATCTTACAGCGGTGGCTGAACTCCCAGCTGGGGTGTGTTTGGTTGGCTTGCTTGTTTTTTCTTTCTGTGCTTGCAGCCTGGTCCACTGGGAAGCCCTCTGAGAAGCACTGCTCTGAGATGAGTTTCTGGAGACTGGTTCCCTGCTGCAGCTGTGGATTCTGGAGGGTTATGCTGCACCAAGGTGCACAGTGCAATGGCAGAAACCCCGTTCCTTGGGAGCTTCCTGACCATCCGTGTCCAACCCAGCACTGTGCAAACCACATCATCTCCAGGGTGCTGTGGTAAATCCCCGTTTGGGTCCCCAGCTGCGCAACTGTGCCGCACAGGGGTCTGCCATGGGTGCCACTGCATGCAGAGGCAGTTCTCCCACGTGTGCCTGCTGGTACTAGCTAAAACATCAGTGTCCTCCTCTCACTATCGCAGACTTATTTTAAGCTGGGCTGAGACTAAGTAGATCTTGGAGGAAGTGGAGATAGCAGTGCTGTGGTAGCTAAGGGCAACTAAGGCACAGCCTGAAGTGAGGCTAAAGTGAGACGTATTATAATGGCTGGCTGAGTGTGCTTGAGCTGTCATCTTGCAGACAATATAGCATTATCCTCTGACAGAAATCAGATATGTGACAGAAACACCCCATCAAGCAGAGTGGAGGACATGATGACAGCTGCGTAAAGTTGAAAATAATTTACAGTTTGCATCACCCTAATGAAAATCTAGTGTGGCTGTCACAATGCACTCTATCACCCCATCTCCCAGTGAAGAGCAGAAGGGGCTCAAGCAGTATATCCTGGGTAAACACGAGGGTAATAGCAATCATACTTATCATTACACAGCACTTTGCACCTTCCAAGAGCCAAAAAGAGGGATAATGCACCAAGAGACGGCAGCAGCACGCTGCATTAACTGCAGAGGGTTGCCAGGGCGCAGATTCCCCCGTGTGCCACTGTGCCAAGCCTTGCCAAATCCATCCGTCTGCACAGCCTGCTCTGGTGGGAACCTGTGCACAACCCCTGGGATGACAGGAGCCAGAGGCATGTGGAGGAAGAGGCAAAGACTGGGGACACTGCATCTTCAGAGCACAAAATCACCCACAGATCCTCTGCCTCTAGTCATCTGGTGGGGCAGGTTGACTGTGGGTCCCTGTCCACCTCAGAAATTTGCCCCAGACACAGCACTATGAGACACTGCTGCACTGATGTTGGCCAAGCACTTTGCCATCCTCGAATGTGAAGGGATAAATAAGAATAAAATATATGTTTATCATCATGCCCACCATGTTTAGTATCATTCTGCTACCAGAGCAGATGAAAAACTTCTCCTCTGTGCATCCCAGCTAAGAAATCATGAGATCTATGCATTGTGCTTAGACTCTAATGCTATCTAATCCATTTCTCTCCTGAAATCTCAGAGTAAATCTGCTGTCTTGTTGATTTTCTTCCCATTTACATCAGCCTAAAAGTACTGACCTATGCTACATCTAGCAATATAAGCAAAGAAACCCCACATGAGTAGGGCTGTAGTTTCCCTGACTACAGTCAGAAATGACCAGGTCTGCTGCTGTCATAAGACATCGGGGTTTATGTGCTGGTAGCCCTGCCTACAGTCAGACCACAGCTTTCCCGTCCTTCTCCCCACAGCTGCAACAGATGCCTGCTGTTCACCCTGCGGTTTAGTCTGGTCATTGCGACACATTCGATGGGGTGAGTTTGGGGTATAAAACAGTAGCATTCATAGGATGTTGATATCCTCATTTAGAGGGGAATGGATCTGGTGTCTCCACTAAATCTGGCAGTCAAAATGACAAATTGCAGGACATCTCTGTTGTTTACCACTGGTTGCCAGTCTGATCTGTCAGCACCCCGTTTTCATGAGCTCTGGAACACACATCACCCATCTGTCATCCCAGGGTTCCTGTTCATCCCACGGCCAAGGAACACTCGAGGCTGGGTACCTGTGAGAGACTGTGGGGTGGCCGAGTTGGGTATTGTAGCTGCATCCTGCGGGATTGAACTGATATCTGGCTCCGGTGTGCTTCTTGGTGGAGAGATGGCTAGGGGAGTCATCAGGACACGAGACTTCAGCTGCAAAAAATAACCAGTTGGAAGTGAAAACACACAGGAGATGTTCCAGCTTTGTTCCAGCATGTCGCGCCCCATGAACTCCCACTCACTAGCAATCTGCTGTTGCATCACTTTCTTCAGGCCAGGAGCATCCACTCTGCTCCTGGGAGGATACTGGAGTCTGAGGCTGGACTGATTTGCAGCAGAGAGCAAAGCCTTATGTTACAGGATGTGAACATGAGAGCATTCATGGGGTGGTTATTTATACCAGAGCAAATTTGGGCTAACACTCTAACAAATCAGTGCAATGGCGTTTTACGACCCATTTCATGGGGGAATAAACAATTCTCCGCAACCCTGAAACACGGGGCCTTTAACTACATCATAACTTAGGGCCAAATTCTGCTCTTGGTTACAAGGGTGTAAATCTTGTGTAAATCCAGCAGCACCAAGAGGCTACTTTGGGCTGACACTCATGTAAATAAGCTCAGCCCATGGTCTGTAGTGTATAATCACCAGGTGGTAAATACAGACCTCTGCACTGTTGTGCCCAGTAGTCTTGATGACTTGGAGCCCAGCTTGGAGAGGTGAAAAGTGATGGGAATTTATGGAGCAATATTGTCATGTCTTTGTGCTGCTGGCACCTGGAAACATCTCACCAGTCAGATGATGATCAGATCCTTGTCATTACAAAGGGCTAATGTGAGATATGTGACCTGAAGGTACCATTCTTGCTTTGCTTTTGCTGTGGAGGAAAGTGGGGGGAAAGCAACCAGGCAAGCACTCAGCTTGCTGGTTTCTATATCTGCATATTCTACACCGAGCTGCTTTTCCACCACATGGTTTTTAACTGATTTTTCAGTGGCCAAAGGTGAAAATGCTGTAATGGACAAGCTCAGGAATGAGAGGGAATATCTAGCCTTGCTGATTCTGCAGTGTACTGCATCTCTCAGATCTTAAGCCCAAGCTGGACATAATGTACAAATTCCATTTTAGGAGGAAATGAAGCCTGATCACTACCTCTTGGTCAAGTCCTGGTGGAATGTTGTCAGTGCTTAGGATTACAACTGTCTAAAGTAATGGTCACCGTTTCGGTGTGACAGTAAGTAGAGAGCTGGGGAAGGGAGGGAGAAGGCTTTAGGACTTAGTGCTGAGCAAGAGTTTTTAATCATCTTTGGGAGTTTGGGTCATTCCCCAGTTACTGGCTCATCCCAACAAGGCCTTCTCTAAGAGAGAATTCCACATCTCTCTTGCTTTCAGGAGCACAGTATCCTGTTCTGGGTTGGTACCCATCAAAATACAAATAAAGCCAATTTTGTTGTGGTGGGTTAACTTTTTGCCTTCCAGACCTACAACAAACCCTTCCTGAACTTCCTCCTTTCTGCAACCTAGAGCTTCCCTCAGAGCAGCCACTGTGGAAAGATGCACCTGGAAAATCAAGATGGAAGTAAAAGCTGGCTTCTCATCCAGGCACCATGCCCTGTGGGACACTGCTGGATGCCTGGGACAGAGGATCTATCCCACCTGTCTCACAAGAACCAGGCAAAACCTTCACAGTGTGCCACAATCTTCCCTGGAGTGGGCTAAATCCCTTCGGACAGTGCCTGAAAACCTCTTTCTCCACCTGTTCCCTGGCAGGACCAAATAGACCAAGGGCAAGACTTGTGTAAATCCTCTAGCTTGGAAGCTCCTTGGCAGTTTGCTGTTTTCGCAATTTACTGCAAACTGAATTGCAACAGTACGTTCTCTGTCGTCTCTTGATACAGATCAGTGCCATTTTATTAGAGTTAGCAGACAATAAACCTTTGTTAAACCAAAATAAAGCAAAGCCTGACTAAAGGGGACAGTACAGTAGCAGACAAGGCTTAAATGACTCCTGGCCATTAAACCCCTGAGTAGTCCCTGAATATTCTTAAGTGTAAATCTCAAACTATCTACTTTAAAGAAGTCTTTTTCTGGACTGATTCTTCTCTATGAAAAAGCCAATGCAACTAACAAGCTGATTGAGAGCTTGGCAGTAGAAAACACAGAATCATAGAATTGCTTAGGTTGGAAAAGACCTCTAAGATCAAGTCCAACCTTTAACCCAAGTGTCAACAAGGCCACTGCTAAACCATGTCTCTAAGCTCCAGATCTCCATAAATTTGTATTATATTATATATATAGTATCTATATTATATATAAAGTATGTATTTTATCTATAATATATATTATATCTATAATATATACTTTATGTATTTTATCTATAGTTTATTCATTTATAAATTACTGGAACTGGTAATGCTTCTACACAAATACTGTGACACCTATTTCTGAAGATACCATCACACAAACAACTTCATTACTTCAGGCATAAAACTAAGATCTATCATATGCATTAAAGTGAAAAAATGCAGTGAAGAAGAGAGAGTAAGAGACAAAAAAGGAGATTATAGAATCACAGAATGGGTGGGATTGGAAGGGATCTCAAGAGATCATCCAGTCCAAACCGCCTGACACAGCAGGATCACATACGCCAAGTCACAAGGGAACATGTTCAGGTGGGTTTTAAATGTCTCCAGAGAAGGAGACTCCACAACCCCCCTGGGGAGCTTGTTCCAGTGCTCTGTCACCCTCATAGTAACAAAGTCTCTTCTCATATTGATGTGGAACCTCTGTGTTTCAGCTTGCACCTGTTGCCCCTTGTCTTATCATTGGATGACAGAGAATCCATCAGAGCACTTCGGGAAATCCTCACAGTGAGGCATTTGGATCACTTTTTGAATATCAAGTGTCATGAGTTTTAAGATGCCAGCATGAGATATGAAAAACCATGGTTGCTTTAAAACAAGACGTACAACTGATCCCCCTACTCTTGGGGACCTCCTACCACGGCAAATAGGTCAGAGAAAGCTGATCAGGGATTTAAGACTGGAAATAAGTGTGCCTGCTTCACCAGAGTCATAGTGCCTTAGATGCTGAGAGAGTGTGGGTCTCGTGTTGTTGGCACTGGCTACAGGCTTCTTTGAGTATCAGGGACTGCAGATGGGGAGGACCTGTGGCCGTTCCATTACTGGAGGTTGGGTGAGGCTTTGAGCAACCTGGGAGGTGTCCCTGCCCATAGCAGGTGGGTTGGAACTAGGTGATATTTAAGGCCCCTCTCAACTCCAACTGTTCTGTACTCCTTGATTTGATGACTCTGTTGAGTCCTGGACATTCTGTTACCATCAACGCACCCTTTGCAGTTGTCAGGATTAATCTAGCTGGTATTTCTGTCATTCCACACCAAAAATTTAAAAGAAGTGAATGAGGGGGGAGAACTTTCCCCAGATTCCTTCTGAATAAGTTTTCTGCCAGCCTGTAGAATACACAGGAAAGAAAGAAGATGAACCACAATGCAAATATTCCCCGTACTGTTCTTAAACCACTTACATCCTTTCTGGTTCCTAGTTCCTCTGTACCAGCTGCCCCTTGTCCTGACAAAACCAGGGTCTCTGGTTGTACCTCATACTCTCTGTGTGTTTGGCTGCCAGTGAGGAGGCTCAGCTCAGTTGCTGGAGCAGAGAGGGGTCAGCACGCTGCTGGCAAAGGCAAAATATAAGGTGCCACCTTTTCTTCTCACTTGATGTACTATCCTTCTTCCACACGGCAAATGATGCAGGGGAGTCTGTGCGCAGCCTCCTACACACCCTAAGTATTTTGCAGTGAATGAGACAGGTAACCTTAAGAGGAGCACATGCAACCTTGAAATCCAAGGCTGTGTCACAGGACAGGTGAACAATCAGGACACTTCAGGGTTGTCTGTGCAATCTTTCTTCCAGTGTGTCTGAATCCTGACTGCTTATTTGTCATCATTAATGGTGACTTTTAGAGCAGCAGGGAAATCTATGTCCTGTGATAGAAACTGTCACTCTAGATGCTGCCCTGCACAGAGTAACTCTTGCTGGCCACCCGGCCTGGCAAGAAGGTGCAAGGTCCCATCTGACTGCTCACTCCAGGCTGCAGCCACCTCCCCAGACAGGAGCTGCTGTGGTGGTGGACAAACTTCCCTCTGGCTGCTTGGATGGGACCATCACTTTGCTGCCCTCAGGAAATGATGTGGTGGCCTACTGCATGTTATCCCATGTTCTCTAACACCTTGAATCCCTAACGAAGCCCTTCCTTTTCAGGCAGCTCCACCTCCAGCCAGAGAAATCAAAAGGAACCATCTACTAACCTCTCCACCGGCTGCCAGAATAGAATTTATGCTAGCGATCTAGACAGAAAGAATCTTGTATTTGGGGAAATGTGGCATTTTATGGTAAATAGCTCCTCATCAGGTACAAAACTGTCTCTGGAAAAACAGCTGATGAAATTTTATATCCAAAGCTGTGAAAAAGAATAAAAAGGGATAGTGAGGAGAAAGAATTTGCTTAGTGGTGAAGCATGATGAGAAGTCATTTTAGGAAGACAGAGGTATTTGCTTTAATATCGATGAAAAGAAGCAATGGGTCATCTGACTATAAAGAGCACATCATTTAAAATGTCTGTTATTCACATCTCAGTCAAAATAAGTTTAAATCTAGGCTGTAAATTCCTAGTTTGCAAAAAAATCACAAGTACTTTTCCATCTGTTCAGTAATAATTCAGCTATCTGCTTGCTATAAAGAATTTGGTTGTCTGCCATTTAGTCAGGGAGTAATTTTTTAGAATGTGTTTAGGTCTCAAGTCAGACAATTAATGAGCTAATTAAAACAGGTTAGAGTTCCCCATCCAGAAATATAATCTTTGACTTGGGCTGGGTAAGTGTGTTTGATGGAGAGGGAGTCACTTCAGCTGAGCATGCAGCGTATGAAGGTGCCTCACAGAAAACATCTCTCTGGTGTTCAAACCCTACAGCAGAATGCATGGTGCCAGGCCAGATGCTACAGCTCAGGAACATTCACTCCAGAAACTTCATTCAGCAGTCAGAAAAGGATGACTTTGTATGTGCCTTCACCCACCACAAATCTTCACCATCCCAGCTTCACTGCCAGAGCAGCAGTGCCACCGCCTCTCTGCTAAGTCCATGGGGTTGGCAAAGAGATGTGCGTGGTACCTAGCTCAGGAAAACCTTTCCCTTTAGGAGAAGAGGAACAACAACCATCAAGTATTTGGTCACCTAGGTCATCAGGTCTTGAAACAGGCTGCCCAGGGAGGTGATTGAATCGCCAAACCTGGATGTGTTGAAAAGTTGTGTAGATCTGGAGCTTAGGAACTAAGTTTAGTGGTGGCCTTGGGACAGTTGGGTTAAGTATTGGACTCAATGACCTTAAAGGTCTCTTCCAACCTAAATGATTCCAGGAAGCACAATGTAACTGCAGCATTTTTGGGAAAGTAAGTCTGCCCTTCTGCTTCTTTTGCTTACCCATACATGGTGGCTGTGAGAGACTTTTTCACACATGGATGGGTCTATCTGTGTACATAGAATAGAACATATACGCCAGCATTTTGGGATCTTTTGTGGGGGGTCAAATTACAAATCAAATGTACATGCAAGAGTAAGTAACAGGGTCAGCAAGACAAGCAGGGGCAAAAGGGACAAGTTCTGTCAAAACTACATACGAGGTCATGGTGGTATCTGGCAAACCATTTCATCATCTCCAAGATAAATTTCTCCACATCTCCAATATACTATAATCCACTTGGATGGATTTGATCTAAAGAACCTACAAGCCCCTCAGCTTTACAGACAATAATTTAAATGATTACTTGCAATAAATTAAATCTAATAAATAATAACAAGTACCTCAAGTAAAACAATTCTGATGCTTCTGTCCCAGAGTTTTCACCTAACACTGAAGTGAAAAATAACTATTTCCATATCTCACATTTTACAAAGTGCTAGAGAGTCGCCCCAGCCTCAGCTTGGACATGCAAATCTATTTTGGATACCACTATAAAACTCTTCAGGAACCCCAAGAGCCTGCTGTCAGGTTGGCTCTGCTTGGCCACTGCTTTTGTATCACTCACATTAGCGAAGTGGAGGCTCTGCAGAAGAAATGGGAAACTGCTGCTGAAGCTGCTCCTTAGCCTTGCAAGGTCTGTGTTCAGCACGCTGAAACACAATTCAAAATGTGCCCCCAAGCAGAACGGGGTATGGATGGAGTGGGGAGAGAGTGCATATGCACAGAAGAAGGCAGAAGGTGAGCAACACAGTAAGGGCTGAGGTACTGATGTCTACTGCAGTAGGTTGTGCAGGTGGATGCAGAGAAGCGGGGGGTTCTGGAAATGGGATGCAAAGGGGTGGTGAGGAGGGCTTTCCTGGAAAAGAGATTGAAGGGAGGATGGATGTTGGGAGGAACAAGGTCTGGCAGGAGGTTAAAAAGGGGAAAGGGCAACAACAATTAAAAATGTTGTAGATCTGGAACTCAGGGACATGGGCTTGGGACAGTGGTTTGGACGTAATGTTCCTGAAGGTCTTTTACCAACCTGAATGATTCTGCAATTTAAGATGATAGCTCACTCCCTGGCCAGCACCACTGTGCATGGGGCCCTGCAGCCTCCCAGGAACCAGTAGAGACTCAGGGAAGAACTGGGCAATGCCTGGGGCTGAGACCTTCTCCAGGGAAGGCTGTGGCAGGCCCTGTGGATGCACCTCTGGTGTCACTTTTCTGTTCTGATGAAATTAGCTTAGTTTCCTCCTTTTATTCCTACTCCCCCATATTACTTTCCCTTTTCTTTCATTCCTGAGAGAGATGAAAAAAGTGGCAAATGAGAGAGGAACCCTTCGCAGAAGGGGTGCAGCCATCCCACACAACACTGTGGGACACCAGTTATCTTCAAACAGTGCAAATTAAATTAGCAGTAAGCTTACAAAAAAAGATCAATTCCCTCTATTTTTTCACCAGAAGAGAATCCAGTGAAGAGGAACTGGCTTCTCCTGCTTTTTTATGCATGGCCCTGGCCCACGCTTGCACAACTTTGCCTCTATCCCTGCATTTCACGGGAAATTCTAGGAGAAAATGTACTAAACCCAGCAGGAGCGTGAGAATCATAGATCTACCTTGTACCCAGGTTTTCTCCCCCTCTTCTTTGGGATCTTCACGACTGGTAAAGCACCAGCTGGTGCTGGGTAGAGGTTGTGAACAGGCATCTTGATGGGTGTGGGCTGGAGTGGCGGCCGACCTCGCTTCCTCCCCGCTGCTCTGGGGGACTGCATCTCCCCAGGGGCCAGGTGGCTCATGTGCCCGATCAACTGGAGGGAGAGGTAAAAAAAGTGGGGAAAAGCTTTTTATTTCTTTCCCATTTTAGGTTTTTTGCCCAAAGGCAGTTTCCTCACATTGCCATTTTCCCTGTTACGATCAGTCACAAAGCAGCAAGAACTATGCCACAGACGTGCACTCCCAAGTGGAATTCACCTATCAGAGCTGTCTCACCTTCTCCATACTGGGACAAAACCCTCGTCAGGCCCATTCTGAGCAAAAAGCTGCCTTAGGGGTTTCTATTGCCAGTGTCTCGTAGGTGAGTCTCCCAGCAGTCACCCTAACCCAGCATCCTGCAGATGAGTGTGATGAAGGCATGAGCTTGCATCCATCAGTTAGTGACTGCATCTATCAGTGACTGCATCCATCAGTGACTGCATCCATCAGTGACTGCTTTCAGTCTCAGACTGACTTCCTGAGATCCCTGCCAACCTATTTTGGTGGTTCTGCAAACCCTTCCTCCCCTCAGAAATGCTACAGCACACAAAATAGACTTCTTTCCACTTCACGCACAGCAACCCGGAGTGAGGAGGTTGAAGAGCCCATGAGGCTGCCCGCACGAGGTACCCATACCAGAGGAGAATCGCCAAACACATAGTCTGTGTGATTTTACAGCATCTGTTACCCTGCCCGTTAGTGGACTTCTGTATGTAGCCCATCAAAAGCTGCTATTTCACCACAACTCTGTGCAGATGATGAAGTTGAGCGAGGGTAATGGAGCGGAATCTAGTCCGTTTTCCTCTCTCCAGATTTTAATAAAGAAAACAAATACACAACCCACACAACCCTACACAGGGCATGAAGGGAATGTGCAGCATTCTTCACAGCTTCTGGCAAGGGTCACCTGCTAACAAAGGTCAACAAATGCAGAAATACATTTTCAAATGTTGGTTTGTCCAGTCATCTGCTTCCCTGCACACGGCCAGAGTATCAGTCCCGGTCCTTCCTGCGTACATTGCTAGACGTGAGAGTCTAAGCAATGCTCGTGCTTTTATGACTGAAACATCAGTTTCTTTTCTAACTGGCGAAGTGTTACACACATGGTGGTCAGGAAACCCACTAAACATTAGCAACCACTGGGGGCTTTGTCCTTCACCTCTGCTCTCAATGCTTGTGACATTTGGCAAAACCTCTCAGAACTCCTTGCGCCATGTCCTGACACATGAGACCCGACTGGGTTGTGCACAAAGTTATCTCTGTGTAATGTGTTGGAATTTTTAGAGCTAAGACAAGAAGTCAACAAGCTGTTCCTGTTACAGGCAACCACAAGCCCAGCTGTGACCTGATTCTCTTTCCATGAGTGCTAAGGGAAACTGTGTCACTGTGGCAACCAAGTCACCTCAGAAGGACTTTCCTGGGGCAGCTACAAGAGCTGGAGCTGCCACAGTCTGGGCTTGACCCACAGTTTGGTGCCATCAAAGCTTGGTGGCCTCAAGGCAAGTTAAGAGAACTGGATGCAGTTGAAGGGCAAAATCAAGGAAGCTAATTACAGGCTACTAAAAAAGGCACCTCCTCAGTTCAGGAAATCACTGGAGTACAGTGCCCGGGAGACTACTTTGGGAGGTAGTTCAGTGTGTTTTGCCCTGTCCTTACCCTTTTCCTAAGGCACTAGCTTTGGACAACTGAGGATGGTGCAGTTACAGTCTGACCTGGATCTATCACTTTCCAATTCCTAGCTTAAAAATAACAGCAGGAAACTGCTTTACATTTGTGGCTTCTCATCACTTAATGCAGGGCTCAACACAGGGTAATCTTTCTCCACTTGTCTCTCAAACATAGTCAACTACAATTTCAATTTGCAGTCCTGCCTTCCACATGGTCTTGTCAAAATCCCAGAGAGGAGGAAGCAGGGAAGTCCATTGGGAAGCCAGGGTGAGTGCTGCAGGAAGGGTAAAATCTTGTCCCTTCTAGACAGTACAGGATCTGGAGAACAAACCCTGTGAGGAGCATCTGAGCTTGCTGGGGCTGGCTAGTCTGAAGAGAATGAGGCTGAGGGGAGACCTTACTGCTGTCTACAACTGCCTGAAAGGAGATTGCAGGGAGTGGGGGTCATTCTCTTCTCACAAGTAACAAGTGACAGGACAAGATTAAATGGCCTCAGGTAGTGCCAGGGGAAGTTTAGGCTGGAAAAACCTCTTTACTGAAAGGGTCGTCAGGGCTTCGAACAGCCTGCCCAGAGTGGAGTTGAATCACAGGATCACAAAACAATAGGGATTGGAAGGGACCTTGAAAGATCATCCAGCCCAATCCCTCCACCACAGCAGGATCACCTAGACCAAGTCACACAGGAACATATCTAGGCAGGTTTCAAACATGTCCAGTGAAGGAGACTCCACAACCCCCCTGAGTAGCCTGTTCCAGTGCTCTGTCACCCTCACTGGGAAGAAGTTCCTTCTCATATTGATATTCAACCTCCTGTGTTCCACCCTACACCCATTGCCCCTTGTCCTATCACTAGATGACACTGAGAAGAGCCTGGCTCCATCCTCCTGACACCCACCCTTCTAATATTTATAGACATTAATGAGGTCACCCCTCAGTCTCCTCTTTTTCCAAGCACTGGAATAGGCTGCCCAGGGGAGTTGTGGAGTCTCCTTCACTGGAGATGTTAAAAGCCTGCCTGGATGTCTTTCTGTGTGATTTTGTCTTGGTGATCCTGCTGTGGCAGAGGGATTGGACTGGATGATCTTTCGAGGTCCCTTCCAATGCCTAATGATTCTACGGTTCTATGATTCTAAGATAGACCACATCCACCACTCTGCCATCATCTATCCACCTGGTTATGCCCTCACAAAAGGCTATCCGGTTGGTCAAGCGAGACTTCCCTTTGGTGAAGTCCCTTATGACCCATTTGTCCTTGATGTGCCTTGACAGCATCAAGGACAAATTGTTCCATCACCTTTCCTGGGACGGAAGTGAGGCTGACCGGTCTATAGTTACCTGCACCCTCCTTCTTACCCTTTTTGAAGATTGGAGTGACAAATTGCCACTGCTGGATACACTTTAGTGATGAGCTTGGTACCATTAGTTTAATGGTTGGACTTGGTGATCTTCAAGGTCTTTTCCAACTTAAATAATTCTGTGACTTGAGAGATCCTGTGGAGGAGCACCCTGCGCACAGCAGGCTGCCCTGTGGAAGACCAGAGGTAGAAAGAAAAACATTAAGACCAACACTAGTGACCTGCTGGATGTTTCTAACAGCCCTTACTTTGAACTGAGCTTGCCCAGCATCATGTGTCTGTGTATTTCAGTGTGACTAGCAAAACAGAGCTGGCAACCACAGCCCGTAGTGGAGGATACTACAGTGCATCTCTCCCAAGCAGAGTATTTTTGATGGACTGCAAAGATCCATTCTTAATAAAAATAAATGCCTGCAATAAAGGCAGGTTGTAGCCTGCACTCCAGTAACAGCGAGACCTGAAGGTAAAAATATCACATTAAATTTTATGTTGGTAATTTCAGAGGACAATCATTTAAATTCAGTTTACACCAGCTCTCATGCAAACCTGTGCCTGGCCTGGCACAGGGACGGTGCTTAGGGAAGGAACAAGCTATTCAAGCCTGAAGCCAAAGAAAGGTTCAAAACAGCCATGGACTAGAAAATGTGCCTGTTTCACAGGAACTAAGGGAGAACATCCTTCACTCCCAGTACTGCCACTGGTCCCAGCTGCAGAAATACTTTGCAGCCCCTGCCAGCACTTGCAATCTTACCTCCAAGTCAGCTTCAGCAGAGCTGCATGTCTCCCAGTTCTACACACCCAGCAGCTGCATGCAGAGAAGACAAAAACCTTGTGTCGCCCTGACTCCCAGCTTCAGCTGTAGCTCAGGAAAGCACAGTCTGCTGGGGAATATCTCAGTGTAAACTTGGAAGGAGGGGATACATTTCATCTAGCAACAGGACCGTTTTCCCCTCCTCTGTGCACAGCAGGGCAGCCCTTTGACAATGACCACTCAGGGGTGACGGCCTGCAGAGTAGGTGACCAAAACGAGAAGCAGTGTCTGGTTCAGAAGCAGAGCTTTATACCCATGTGCTCCTCTTGGGTAGCACCCGGGGACACGAGGCATGGCACGTCTTTTCATTGTGAATTCCAAAGCAGCACCACATAGGACATGAAAGGCAGGTGGTTAGTGAAGCAGACAGTAGGAATTTTTACTAATCAAACTGTTAAACCAATATTCCCTGCATGTCTGGATGTCTGTGCCTAATGATGTGGCATGGAGAGCACTAATTTCACCACTGCTCAAAGAAAAGTCAGGATAATTTCCAGCAGTGGCATGAAATTCTTCTACAGAGAATTGCAAGGCTCTTATCTTTTCTTGCCATTGTCTTGGGGATTGAAGTGCTAAGCTGCTTCTCCAAGGGCTTTTCTTGCCCATTGGACCTCAGGGATTGGACTAGATGATCTCTCGAGGTCCCTTCCGATCCCTAATATTCTATGATTCTATAGGAAGAAAATTTCTAAATGAAAACGTTGAGACTATTCAGCCAATGGTTCAAAACCATGGTCAAACAAACAAACAACAAACATCTGTGCTGGGTGTGGGAAATCAAGAATGGAGTTCACCCACCATCTCAGCTAGGTTAGCAGTGCCTATGTCCAGTAAAGCCAGCGTGAGCTGTCTTCAAGTTGGACCCACCACTGTCCAGCTGAGGAGGTGGGGGTCATAGAAGGGCTTTGGTGGGCACTTGGAATCCAGTCAGGGTCAACCCACCACCAGTGGTCAGGTGAATGCCATGCTAATGCCTACACACCAGGGCCAGTTTTGTCTTACCCTGTGTTCAGAAGACCTCTGGTTAATACTACACTACTGCAAAATGAACCTTTGTCTTCTTGGAACTCAAAACTGAAGCTTCCTGGTTCAGAAAGACTTGAGATTCCTGGGCTTGTCCCAGTCTCTCTGTGAGGAACTTCCTACCCTTTCAGTGTCTCACTTTTCCCACATTTCCCAAGACATCCCCTTCAACAGGCAGGAGGACCACCAGCTATGCAAAGCAACTCATTTGGGACAAGGCCCTATGATGTGGCAGGGTCCAAGCTACATCTGCCGTACCTCAACCTACACTCACATCTCCCATATCTCAACCACTGCCACATGCTCATCATCAAGGAAAAGTGGGCAAAATCTTTCAGTACCTCTTAGGCAGACAAAATAATGTTTCCTTCTTACTTCCTAAAGCACTTGAGTTTTTCCAGCTATCCCATGTCTCAAGCATTCTCACAAGCAACATAGGGATGACTGGAGAATATCAAAACACCTTTTCTTCTCCTTAGAGCCCCTCTCAAGGAGATGTGTCCTTAGGTATTCAAAGAGGTATTGATGAGTTTTTGCTACGCAGAGCAGAGCTACAGCGGAGCCTGTAAGCAGACACAAGGAGGAGTGAATGTGGCTTTGTTCTGGGCTGTAAAGACATGGATCTCTAATGAGCTGTAATCTCCTGTTAGAGCTGGTGGCCATATATCATTATCTCCCTGCAGCACAGCACAGCACAGATTTAACTCTCCTTGATAGGACTGAAATAGCAGCGTCCAAACCAACACATAGCAGCATCCATCACTGAGTAGACCCTGTCTACCCCACCCTGGAGGCATCATGTCAGTCACAGAGACTATGGGAGATGGCAGCACCAGTGAGAGCAAGACAGGCCAGTTTGCCTTTAGTTTGTACCCGAGACCTGCACGGCAAACAGAGGATGCATCTTTTCAGTCTACTTTCCTGCAGAGTAAGAGTGCACGTGTGCACACTTTTGTTTTCTCCTTCACACCTCATAGGACTGTTGGACTTGTTGACTCATTTCAGACAGGCCTGATGTGGCACCGAATACAGCAACCTTACTGCAGCCTTCCAGTACTTAAAGGAAGCCTACAAGAAAGGTGGGGAGGGACTCTTCAGCAAGGTCTGGTGGGACAGGACAAGGGGTGATGATTTTAGACAATAAGAGGGGAGATTTAGGCTAGATATAGGGAATACATTTTTTACAGTGAGGGTAGTTTCCCAGAGAGGTGGTGGGGGCCTCATCCCTTGGACAATCGAAGTCAGGTTGGATGGGTCTCTGAGCAATCTGATCTAGTTGAAGGTGTCCCTGCTCACTGCAGACGGGTTGGAATAGATGAACTTTAAAGGTCTTTTCCAACTCAATACATTCTGTGATTCTATGATTCAATAGCAATTGCATAATGAAATAATTTTCCAGAAGATCCAAATGAAACTGATTTCAAACATGAAATCATGTTTCCCTCTTGCATACATGTCCCGGTGCAGCAGAAACCCAGCGCCTGAGGGTCGCTTGCTGGCTGCTCCAGTCTCTTGTGTGGCAAAGCCCCTTCAGATGAGGTCCTGCAGCAGCTGCTGAGAAGAGGTCAGGCAGAGCTGCAACTGGTGTTTGCAGACACTGCAATGGGGTGGGAAAGGACCATCACGCTAGCAGTGTCCAGTGGTGTTGTGCCCTCTTCTCCCTCCCAGTGCCTGAGTGCCTTAATGAAGGGGGAGGGAGCTGGTAGGAAGTAACACAGGATCCTTCAAAATCCCCACAAAATGTGTTGATGGTACCTGCTCCTTTCCTTGTTACTAAAGGGAAAAGAAAGGAAAAACAGTTTCTGGTGCCACCTTACAGCCCGATTTATTTTTCTTTGACATTACATCCAGCAGCAGTGACAGAGCTGTCCTTGAGGAAGTGTTCCTTTGAAGGACAGCACCTTGGTGACAGCAGGTAGAGCCATAGCTGTGCCTCCCCTCGCACCAGGTTTGCTTAATGAGCCAGAAGAACTTGAAAACCCTGGTGAGAATGGGACCCCCAGGAGCAGCTGAGGCCAGCCTCACCTCCTGATCTTACCTTTCTTCATTTGGCCCGACACTTCTGTTGTGGATGGGCAGCCTGTGGCAGGGAGCGAGGGAAAGGAGACTTTACGTAGTGAGCATGGGCAGAGCACCAGAGTAAGATGTGAGAAACTGATGTGACGAGGCCAGGCAAATGGGGGCAGAGTCACTCTGCTGAGGTGCTCAAAGCAAATGTGCACAATAAAGGAGAAGAAAAAGGCAATTTCTTCTGTCTGTCTCTCTTATGTGGATTCTCTGACACTGCAGAGAAACAAGAAGGAAACCAGTGAGCTGCAGGAGAGGGTGAGGTTCCTCTTGCACATCTTTACCTCAGACTGCGCTTTACAATTTGCAAGACAAGGTCCCAGCAAAACAACCTGAGTCCTTTCTCTCACTTTCACAAGTTTTCCTGCCTGAACACCCAGGTATGCAGAGGTGTCACTTCAGTTTGCCAAAATGAATCTCGTATTGAAGTCCCGAGGGTAGTGAACTGCAGATGGAGGTGCTCATGAGCAGTGCAGAACTCCCTCTGCAAGCTCAGAGAGGCTGGATAGAGAGCTGAGGCCAAGGGCTGACTACTACAAGTTTGGCAGTTGTAGTATACTGCCAAATACTACTATTACCCAGGCAGTTACTTCTGCAGACTTAAAATCTCTTTTTTGCCAGGCCTTTCTATCAGCCTACCTCCACTCCTTCTCCACCCCATCTGAGAGCCCTCCTCTCCACATTGACAGGCTGCAAAGTTTCCAAAGAACACATGTCCTCTCTCCCATTGTCCCCATAGGCTGTTAAACTCCTGCTCAGGAGGGTGATAGGACACTGCATCCCACATCAGCATCCTTCTGAGTGGTGACTCCTTCTCATTCAAAACCCAGCTGGATGTGATCTTCTCTAGGTGATCCTGTTTTAGCAGAGAGAGTGGACTAGGTAATCTTCAGAGATCTCCCTTCCACTTCCTGCCTTTGTGTGATTCTGTGAGTGTAGGGAGGTGCAATGGATGGCTGCCACCTTTCCAGGCTGCAGTGAGATGAAAATACATCCCATGGGCTCCTTGGATGTTTGGCTGCTGCCCTGCCCTGGCCAGATGCAGTCCAAGACCAAGTGACTTTCCCAGTGACTGGGAGGACTGCAAAGCACAGAACACCACTCTTGTGTCCCTGAACAACCAGACGTGATTTCCAACAGCAAGATCCTCCAGCCTCAGTTTCCCCAGCTCAAACCCCAAATGCCAGCAATGCAAAGATGACCAGGATGTCTCTCAGTAATTAATTAGATGACACTGGAACAAATCTTTCCAGAAATATGTGAATGCTTGTAGCCCTGACAGGGCCCCAGCCTGTGAAACTGAGGCTGTCATTCTGAACCAGCAATTACATTTAAATTAGGTTTGTATTTCAGAGGGTCCTGTTTCACACATTCGGCCAAGCAACGGCTGGCTGGGTTCTGATCACACTTTGCTGGCGTAATTGAGAGGTGGCTTTCCAGAAGTCCCCTCCTGCCATTAGGTCTGTTACCAGGGATCCCAGCAGTTAACAAGCTCACCCTCCTTGAACCACAGGCACACAAAGCAACATCCTATTTATCTACCATCTTCTGAGCAGCAAAGAGCACCAACTTCTCATCTTATGTGTGTGTCACACAGGAGCCAGATGCTTTCATCACCTATTGGCCACAGATCCCTCCTACTCTCTGTTAAATTTTCAGGGGCAAAGATTTGGAACAAATTAATGTCATGGTCATTTCAGTTCTCCAGCTGAGTCTGTAATTGGCTGATACTCATGGTTTCCCCATCTAGTTTGCTTCGCGTTACTCTGGCTTTTCCCTACCTTACGCATGAAGAGACACCCTGCGCACACAGACACCTCACAGCCCCAGCTTTCTATAGTTTTTGCATTTAAGTGGCATCTTCAGATGGTGTCTGCCATAAATGTGTAAGCCCCACAAGCTACAGCTCACTTCAGAGAAGGATGCCCCATGCCTGGAAACATTCCAGGTCAGGCTGCATGGGGCTCTGAGCAATGTGATCTAGCTGACGATGTCTATGTTCACTGCAGGGGTGTTGGACTTTAAATACCCCTTCCAATCCAAATTGTTCTATGATTCTGAGCCTCAAGATCCAAATACCGAGATAATTTCCCTGAATTGCTTTGAAGTTATTGTTTAACTAAATGCATGCTGCCCTCCTTGTAGGAAATAAAGACTTTGGCATTTCTATGTAGAAAGAGCGGGTGCCTGACTTAGAGAAGGTTAATGTGTTCTAGTCAAACCGCATGAGGTGGGCAGGGAAAAGAGGCAATGACCCCACGCTGCTCATTTATCTATACCCTGTGAGCCTGCTCACCACAGGATCACCCTGTGGTAGTGCATTGGGCACAGGACATGATGAGGAAGAGTCTTGTACACATTTCTATGGAGGCAATGGAAGAGAGCACTTCAGGCTACAAAAGGGGTACCCGTATGAGGGAATTCTGCCATCTTCAATTGTCAAGAAGACTCTATAGGCCTATGAGACGTCACTAGGATGCCAGTGGTAACTGTCTGACCCACGGACTATTGTTCCTCTCTCCTGTTTCTTTTCCCCTTCTCCTTTCTACCTTCTTCTCTCATTTGAGTGTGCCTACAGTGTTAAATAAATTGTTGGTAACTTCTTGATATTTGCCTCTTTTGCACCTTAATCCTGGCCTCAGCCACAACCTACTCACAATCCAGGAGTTGAACCCAGGCCCTCTCATATCTGAGGTCTAACACAAGGGGGTTCAGCTTTCCTGAAAATTCCTGGACAGGTACTTCTACTGCCTAAGCTGTGATCACATCACAACAACATGGATGTGGCTCAAACCCAGTGAAGGATGAGAAAGAACTTTCCTCCCCTGGCGCTGGAAGAACAGCAATCTGCTTCTCCCTAGGCTTTTCCCAGCTGCTGCCACAGCAGGGCCAACCTGGGCTGATCCCCAAAACCATCTGGAATTAGCAGAAAGAGTCCCTAGCACAGAACTGGAGTCAGGTTTTCCTCTTTTATAGTGGAAGAGAGAAAATTGCCCTGATGCACAGCTTGAACTGGTCTGGACGGTTTTTGCTGGCACTTACTGCCTTCTGTGCTACTACTGGCATTTCATCACGGCTTTCATAGTATCATCCTCAATTACTGGCCAAGTAAGTACTTTTTTAACACAGAGACAGCCCCTCTCCTGGATACAACTGCCGTCATTCCCTACCTTTCTTGAGCCCACAACGTGGAATGGAACTTCAGTGTTCCCTTCCTTACCAGAGGGTATCTATTGCATGAAACCACCAGGGCTAACGTGCCTGATTTGGAAAAACAGGCAGAAGACCCCTCCTTTCCCACTAAAATGTGTTCTCCAGGAAGCCTGGGCACCAAAGAAGCCATTCACCACTTCTGTCCCACACAAACAATTTCTCAGCAGGGGCTACTCATGGGGATGGCCGGAGACAGCACTCAGAACATGTCTGCTGCTCCTGCATTGCCCCGCAACCTGCCTCCTGTCCTGCCACCAGTAAAAGCCAGCCACCAGCTATCCTGAAGCCACTGACTCTCCAACACCAACGTGCCTGACTGGATCATGCATGCTGGCTGATATTGCCACCACAGATATCTGTCCCAGGGAATAAATTAAACCCCCTAAATCTGAAGGAGTGATATTATAGAAGTCAAAAGGGAAATATCTCTGCTCAGATAGAGGGCAGAAATTTCACACATTTCTCACATAAAGTTATTCTTATTCCTCAGGGACCTGCTGCACTCTTATATTACATTTTGAGAAATAATAGTTATAAAAGATTCATCCTTTTCTGGCATAAACTGGAGTAGTTCTTATGTTTCTGTCATTGGAGACTTCAGGGACCACAGCTTCTGAAGATGCTCAAAGCCCTCACTTCCACGTATGAGAAAGATGTTTATATTTGATCCTCATTTTAACACTGTGATCAGATAGCATCAATAGCAGGGTGTTAACTTAATCATGTAGGTTCAGGGACGAGAAAAGCACGTGCATTGTCACCGTCTGCTGCGTTACCCAGGGCTGCTTGGAATTGAGGCAGTCATCCCACTGCTGCAGCTGCCCAGTCCAGAAGGAACACGCTGGGTGCCTAAGTGACCACTGGATGGGCTGGCAGAGGCCAGTGTGGGAGCTTGGGGCTGTCAGCTGTGGTTTTGCCCTGGCACCACACTCCTGGGGAAGCAAGCGCTGGCTGCTTGCTGTCTGCCTGGACACTGGATCTGTCTTTGAAGAAGACTGCAGCTGGGTCTCAAAACGCTAAGCAGTCACATCTGGAACAAAAACATGCTGGGAGACTACAAAATATCCCAGATCTAAGACTGAATCGTGGGAACAGCATGTGTCAAGTTAGCAAGCGACTCCTTGTGACTGGGGAGCAAAGCTTTGCTAGCTGAGACTGGTTCCTAAAGCACGCGATACTCAAGATTAACATTCGCCCCCGTTTGATTACGTCTGTAATTCATTTTCTAGATAAACATATAACCTTCACTTTTCAGAGCTGTTTTGATCCATGTACCCTCCAGCAAACGACCATTTCCTGTTTTCTAGATGCTGTTTTGCACCACGTTTGGCAACAACCCTGTTTTCATCACCTAGAAACTCAATACTCAGAACACAGCAGCTCCAGCTGGCTTCTTGTGTCATCACCTGCGCACCTCTCGCAACAGGCTTTGTGAAACACTCCTGATTATGTGTCTGATTTCACAGTTCTTTAAAAGAACACACCCCAGAGGACTGGTCCCATTGAGTGAATATCCAGTTCAGTTTGTCAGCAGAAGGCACATTGCCAAACCAGCTCTGAGGGCAAGTAATGGGAATCTTTCGGGCATGTTCTGGAAACACATCACAGAGTTTGGCCCCCCTGTAATTCTGACCCTAACTGGTGAGAGCAACACAGAGCACTAGCAGAAGGCTGTTAGGCTCTCACGGACCAGCTAAGCCTCTGGAACCGCTCTGTGTGGGACCAGAGCAGAGCTGGCGTTGCATGGCCACCCCAGCACACAGGGATTTTATTCCCCACAACATACTGAATCATTTCCTGCTTCCCGAGACGTCACTACTTTCATGCTTTCCACACCTGTGTCACAAGACTGGCAAGAGGTTTCCAGCAGAGAACAGCAACATCCTTCCTCCTTGGCTACGTTTCTTCTAATTGGGATGACAATATGAGTGGCAAAGACAACTCATCAGAGGTCTACAGAAATACCTGGGGCTGCCAAGGAAGAAACATCTCCTTGCTGCAGCCTGACCCTGACAACAGCCACCCGCTGCGTCACACTCTGGTTTAGCACAGGAATGTTCATTCCTGGTGGCAAGGAAATGTCCCAGTACGTGAATCACTAGAGCAGCAACACAGCCACAACCAGTGGCACCTGCTCTCCCTGGGGAAGGGGGCCTCCACCACTTGCAAAGCAGCTCAGAGTGCCTGCGTGAGCCCTGATCAGAAGGGTTTTCTGCACTGCCCCTCCACAGCCCACAAATCTCTGTGACACAGGAGCCTTCAAAAGCATCTCCAGGCCCTGGGCATGTCTCTCTTACAGGATCATCTTTAATTGTTCAATAACACATTCCAGCTTTTAATCCCTTTCTGCTGCCAGTGAGAGAGCACAAGTGCAAAGAGACAGATAATGCATCTGCAGGTTACATGGGGATGGGGACACTGGACAGAGGTAAGCCAGCCTTTCTCTTGGTGTGTATGAACAACCACATCCCTCAGGGACCTACCAAAGCTCTGTGAGGCAGTACAGTGTTTGAGACAATTAATATCCAGCTCAACATGAAAAAAATGTAAACTACAACAGAAGGAAAGCGGTAGCTTTGAAGGCTCCGTGTATCTCTCCTGGAAACCCAAGGCAGTCCCTGAATGCCGGTGGGTCAGGTGTGTTTCAGACACCCACAGCAGAACACTCCACGTGCTCTACTGAAAACTCCTCCCTCTGCCCCTTAAAGTCCTAAGTGGGGTTTTCTCTCTTGCATGACAGTTCACATGGGAGCCAACACTACCAATGTCATTATCATTCCTCAAATTCCTTGTGTGAAGCCATTTTCTGCACTCAGAGTTTATCCTGTCCCCCACCCCTCCACCTCCCCAATCTTTTTTTAACTGCTTCAGCTGTGTTAACATAGTTCAGTCAGAGAGACCTTCCACACTCACAAGGAGTCTGCAAGGGGCTGTGGCACAGTGCCACCCGTAGCACATGATGAATGGAGCCTCCTGAACACCTGAAGGGATTTCAGGCTTTATTTCTTTCTTCTTCCTCTTGCTTTCCTTTAATGTTGTGCTTCTTACAGAGCTCATTCTCCTGGCCTTCCAGCACAGCACATCTCTCTGGATGCTTTAGCACCCCTATGGTGACCAGCCTGAGCTGCCCTTTCTAGAAGTCATGAGGCAGCAGGACCACAGCGTCAAGCTCTTCACTGCCCCAAAATTAGCATCAGAAACCAGCACACTGGCTGTGGCTGTAGGCAAATGTGACCTTTTCAGAGCCTGGCTTTATTTATTTATTCTGTTGCCATTTCTCTGATGCAAAAAAAAAGTCATGCACTGTCTTCCAGACTTACAACAGCTATTAGAAGGGCTCTGACTAGCAACAGGTCTTAATCAAGCACTAATTAGGGCTGCAGTCTCACATCTTTCCATGCCTGGGTCCTTGCCTGGTCTGGATCTCTCACCCAGGCAGGACCATGGGCTCCCTGTGTGCTCAGCACCACCTCCCATATGTCCCCAGACATGAGATCTCTGGATCTGTGGAGCTAAATATGAATAATTATGGGAAAACCCCCCCAGCTTCCAAAATAATCAAAACAAATCACCCACCAGAAGCCTCAGCCAACCCTGCTCTCCCCAGTTTACAGTAAAGGCCATTCCTATGTGCTTCACCCCACATCACACAACACAACCATCCTTCACTTTCCCATTGGCGTGGGGCAGCCTCCTGTCTACATGAAAGGAAATACCTGCATCAGCCCTTCCCTGGACAGACTTTCTCCCTGCACATGATCCAAGCTGACAGAAACACACAATCCCTGGCATGAGGTTACTGTCAGCTCACCTGAGCAGATCTTTCTCTTTGGCAGTGACAAGTAATTGGGTTTCTCTGCTGGCTCAGTGGCAGTCCTTGCTGATGGCAGAGACTGCCACTGCTAATTGAGTAGAAAGGATGGGTAAGGATAAAGGATGAATTCTCGTTTTTGCAATATCTTCTCCCAGTTTAATAACCTCATTTAATTAGAAATCACAAGTAGTAACCATTGGCAGGTAAATTTAATATAAGTTGGGAAACACCCGGGATTGTGAGAATTTTACCATCTCTAAAATTCACATTAATAAAAAAGTCTCTGAAATTGAAGGTTTCCCCCAAGAATCTCTCCCCAGACCACACAACTCAAAAACAACCATCCCAGAGAAGCAGCACGAGCTGCTGCCATATCCTTCTGTCTGCTGCTCTGTGCCCTGACACAAGCACTTCAGAGTGCTTCTGTAGCAGACACATAAACCCATGGCCACGCAAGAATGGGGCAAGACAGAATCAGAGAACATTAGCGATTGGAAGGGACCTCAAAAGATCATCCAGCCCAATCCCTGCACCACAGCAGGATCACCTAGACCAAGTCACACAGGAATATGTCCAGGCAGGTTTGAAACACCTCCAGTGAAGGAGACTCCACAACACCCCTGGGCAGCCCATTCCAGTGCTCTATCACCCTCACTGTGAAGAAGTTCCTTCTCATATGGATATTGAACCTCCTAAGTTCCACCCTACACCCATTGCCCCTTGTTCTACCATTGGATGCTACTGAGTGGAGCCTGGCTCCATCCTCCTGACACCCACCCTTCAAATATTTATAGACATTAATGAGGTCACCCCTCAATATCCTCTTTTCCAAGCTAAAGAGACCCAGCTCCCTCAGCCTTTCCTCATTAGGGAGGTGTTCTACTCCCCTCATCATCTTCATTGCTCTGTGCTAGACTTTCTCCAGCAGTTCCACATCCCTCTTGAACTGAAGGGCCCAGAACTTTTAGGTAGCTGTAGAGAGCAATAAGGTCTCCTCTCAGCCTCCTCTTCTCTAGACTAAATAACCCCTGTTCCCTCAGCTGCTCTTCATAGGGCCTGTTTTCCAGAGCTCTGCCCAGCCTTGTTGTCCTTCTCTGGACCTGCTCCAGCAACTTGGAACAGGCTGCCCAGGGAGGGGGTTGAATTGCCATCCCTGGAGGGGTTCAAAATCGTGTCGATATGGCACTTAAGGACTTGGTTTAGGGGTGGGCTTGGGACAGTTGGGTTAATGGTTGGATTCAATGACCTTAAAGGTCTTTTCCAGCCTGAAGGATTTTATGATTATATGGTTCTCCCAGCTCTTGCATTCCACCCAGGAGAGCTGCCCTGAATGGGACAGTGGGTCAGCAAGGACTCAGCTCTGCAAAACTCATTTTCCCTCATGGCTGCTGAATTGGCTGCAGACACCTCCAGCTGCAGCCAGCTCGGACGTGACACAACAACCTACCTGAGCAGCATGGTCCTTTTCCCCATTTTAAGGAAAAGTGGTGGAGTAACAGCACCAGAGCAGTGCTTTTGGATTGTTGGACCTCCTTCTGCATGGCTGAACAGTGAGTAACGTACTCACACATGTTATGGTCCGTTCTACCAGTGGAAGGTGATTTGTGTAGATAATGGCCATTAGTGTTAAAGGGAATCATTCACATAAATCCTGGGCACAACAACAGCCACTGCCCTCCTCCATGAGGGGGTTCGTGCTGTCGCATTCAGCAAGTGTAATATAAACATGGCCAACTTAATATGCAAATAAATTCAAGTATTTACTGAGCCATAAGAGACTGTTACTAGGCACAAGTCTCACTCGTCGTTCACAGGGAAAGAGATGAAGGCTGCCGGATGAAATCAGGAGATAACTACTATAAACATGTTTTTAAGGAGGCTGGGTACTGGGTATCCACATACACAGTGATAATGAGCAAAACCAGTGTTTGAAGACCACTTCTCTCCCACTGATTTTTACTCTGTGTGTTCACTACTCATCCTCACTGAAGCTCTAATTGTTGCATAGCTGTTTGCTGCTAGTGGCAGTGGAGCCCCTCGCACCCCTCAGGGACACAGCAGACTCCTGTTTGCTAGCTCATCTCTCAGCGGCAGGAAGCAAAAGTGCTCACCTGGCAAAGATGGGCAACCACTACAGCTCTTTTGTTCCTGGCACCAAAACATGAGCCCTTCTTCTAGTGGCACTTGGAGCAGGAAGTGGGAGGGAGGCTTTTTGCTTCTTCTCACGGCTGCTCTCTTGAGAAACTTCACTTGACATTTTCAGAACAAGAGCCCTCACCAGGTCTGCACTCTTCCAAGGCAGAGGAAAACCTCTTCTGTGGTAAACAGATCTCAAAACTGCATCAGAATCAGGTATGGTGTTACTGAAGTCCCTCCTCAGCTCCCTGTGTAAGGTTCCTAACGTTCCACGCCAAATGGATGCACTTCCCACAACAGGTGTCCATTGCAAGGCATTTCTTCCAAGTAGAAATTAATGGAATCAAACTGTTTCCCATTCTTTCAGATGGGAATCAAGGACAAAGTCTGTCTCAGTTGCACAGGTCAGTAGGATGACTCCTGAGCACACACGGGCTCATGGATACATACAGATACATGCCTTAGAAGATGATATCTAGCTAAGATGCTATTCAAACTCATGGCAGCCTGCCAGAGAGCCCAGGGTGGCTGGGCACAGCAGCAGTTCAGCCCCAAACAAGAACTGGAGCAGAAGACAAGTAAAGCAGGCAATCTGTGCTCAGTGGCAAATCCCCTCTTGCAATGTCACCCTTTGGGGTTGTCCTTATCTGAGACCTCAGAGCTCCCCTTTCCCTTGTTTAGTGACTACCTCTCCTTTTCTGTCCAATTAGTCCCTAGCCAGGTTGGAAGCCCCTTCCCCGATCTTTGCTCTCACCCCTGAGGCAGGTTTCTCCCTGTAGTACCCACACATGCCCAGTAGACGCTTTGGCCATCAGAGCCATTTACACATTTAAAAGACATACAGATGTGGTGCTCAGGAACAGGGTTTAGCAGTGGTTTGGCCACACTGGATTAGTGGTTGATGATCCTAAAGGTCTCTTCCAACCAAAAGTATCCTGTGACAAGGTACGTACACACAGGTGAGGCAGGGTGGGTCTCAAGTCCAGTCCTCAGCAAATGACGGGTGCACACATGGTGCTCATATCCAAGGAGCACACCAGAGACAATTCTGACACTGCTGGAGATCACAGTGGGTGTTGTGAGGAACTGCCTGCTGCTACATGTTCTGCGGGATCAACCTCTCCCTGAGAAAGCGAGTCATACAACCATCAAATCAAGTTGGGAAGAAACCTCCAAGATCATTGAGTTCAACTGTTAATCCAACCCTTCCAAGCCCGCTGCTAAATCGTATCTTAAGCTCCAGATCTACACAATACAGGCATGAGCAGGTCTCTGGCAGATGAATTGTTGCTGCTTCCCATCACCCTGTACAAGGTGGAAGGCGATGTACAGAGCTGGGGAGCTCTTTGGCTGAAGTGGCAGTTCCAGATGTGAAGAAAAGACCGTCTTTGTTGGCCTGTCCCTGGGTTAGAGCTTAGCCAGCTGCCTACATCCTGAGCTTCAGGGAGGTGGGCAGTGTCCATATGCCAGGGCAGGGTTATTGAAGGAGTAAGACCTTAGGCTTTCTCCTTCCCTGAGACAAGTGCAGTCCCTTCCCTGGAGCACTTGGCCTCCAAAGAGCTGTGTGGGCACCTGGGTCTCGGTGGGCACCGCAATACAGACAGAAGCAGATCATCTGTGAGGAGTGCGGTGACCAAAGCAGTGAGAGCAATCCAGAGCACAGCCTGGAGTGCTCCACTGCAGCCACACTTGCTGTGAAACAAGAAGACACCAGGGAATACTCCTGGGAGTCCCGCTGACATAAATACTTGAAAGAACAAGAGCTGATGGTCCAACGTTTCAAACGCTGAGCACACCGGTGCCCACACACATGCCAGAAGAGAGGAGCAGCAAACATGAGTCCTGGCCACGGGATGGAAAGAAAACCCCATCCTGGGTATCCCACACTGAAGCTGAACAGAACAAGAAGCTCAGGCAGGAAGCAGAAGGCCGGCTGCAAATGCCACCACTCATTCTGTACAATGAGAATCATCTTTAAAGCTGGGGTCACAATAAACTGCAGGGTAACAGCAAACTGCTCGGTTCAAGGGGAATTATTCATCCTTCAGTGGAACATAATTACACATCCAGGCTCTCTCCAGGCAATTCTTTATTCGGGCCAAATTTACACAAGTTCCTGACGGGAGCAGTGAATCTTAATGAACGACCTACAGTCTCATCACCTTCCTGAGGCTTTATTAAAAAAAGAATATCAGAAGTTTAGATCTTTAATTAGTCAATTTTAACCCCACCTTCACTGCACATCACTGCTTTGTCAATGCCTTCATTCTCATCACCAGGAAAACTTGATGCAAAGATACTGGCTGAGATTGTAAAATATTTGCAATTTTACTAGTCAATAGCAAATTCAGCCAGTACCTCTAATGCTCCCATATATCATGATTCTGTTTGGCAGCACGGTGTGTAATCCCCTGACACATGATTTTCAAACAGGCTTTTCAATGTACAGCAAAATATAGAGAAAATTTTACTTCCTTTGCACAGGAAACAAGTTCCTTGAGAGGCACCTTGACATAATTAATATAGGTAATTCGTGTTTCCCTTTAACATGAGCCTGACTATTTCTCCTTGCATAAGTAAACCCATTATTGTTCATTCTGACTGTGTGGAGCTCAGTGGTGACTATCACCCGTTGTAGCTGCTCTTACTGGTCAGCTGGAGAGCTGAGCTGGGAATGCAAATAAAGCTAACTCCTCCTCATGTCACTTTAAGGCTATAGGAATGTAAGTATTTTTTAGGCATTTTAGAGTATTTTTCTCACTCATTTATTGTTTTTTATTTAAAAACCCCACCACAATGTTATTGGCTGTAAGATAAAGTGAACTCAAATCCCCCGGAGAAAACAGGGCTTTGCTGACCTTAGTGTTACAAAGCACTGTGCTTCATTTGATCTGTAATCAAAATCATTGCTGTTTTCTCTCACCAACAGTTTCCTGACAGTTTCCCCTACCTGAACCGTGCCTCGTTGCCTTGGATTCCCTCACCAGGCTAGCGTGGATTCCTTGCTGTTTGCGGGAGTAGGACATGCCTTGGACTCTAGCTTGAAGTACCCCACTGTTTTCAATCTAGTGCTAGGAGTATTGGCCAGCCTTAGTGCTGTGAATTCAGTCTGCAGGAGGAAAGGAGTTCCTCAGATCCTTGGTCAGATCCCAGTGAAAGGTGACTGCCTCTTTTTCATTTTTTGGTTTTTTTCATTTTTTGGTGTGTGTTACCTTAAATTTGAGGGAAGGAAGGCATCAGGGAGACATCTGTAAGGTCACACCTCAGTCTGCAGAGCTGTGGAGTGTCACCCATGTATCAGGATGGGGTGTTGTACGGTGTTCCCTTATTCAATTACTTTTAAAATTTGCTTCCAAAAGCCAAACTCTGGCATCAAGCACAGTGCTGAGGGAATGGGTAAGGGGAAAGTCATCCTACTGCAATTTCTTCTCTGTACGTATCAGAGCCACCATCAAGAACCTGTTCCCAGCAGGTGAGAAACCTCCAGGCAAAGCACTGATTGCCCAAGAAAGAAAATTGCCTCTTTCTATTTACTCTTTTCCACAAAACACAGGGAACTATCATGAAACATTTCCAATGAAGAGTAACTGAAGCACTGGAGTTTCCGTGCTGCACCAGCAAAGCTTTTCCCAAGGCATACCCTCTGCAGAGCTGCAGCGCATCTACTGTTCCTGATGGTAGATCTTTTTCCTATCCTTCTTCCACACTCCATCACAAAAGCCTCGTGGCCCTGCCAGCCTTTCCAAGCTGGGCACACATGCACTGGCCAAGTAACTTTTATGATGGGGCAGAAGGGCTCTGCCTCATTGGGGAAACCAGTGCAACATGACTTAAAATAACAAGTCACTGGCAGCCAGAAAGGACAAGGAGACACCTCATCTAAATAAGATCACAAAACCTGATCACAACTTGCAAATCTTCAAGCCATATTCTCAGCTGCTGCCAGAAGAAGCTTGAGCCAAGGAGGTTGTGCTGATTTACACCAGCAGCTGATGGGTCCCAGGGTGCTTAGCTGGACCAGAGGGACTGACAGCACAAGTGTGGTGGAGGATGCTCCAAGTACCCTTGTAGCACAAAGATACTTGGGACTCAAGCCCTGCTCCCACAAACAACAACATCCCCCGCCTTCCAAGGATTTGCTGTCTAACACCCCTCCACATGCTCTGCACATTCCATTGTCCCTTTATTCCTTTGAAAACCCTGGGTCTACCCTTAAGCAAAGTGCCTTCAGGAGCCTCTTGAAATAACCCCAGGATTAAAGAGCAATCTGCCTCCAAGTACAGAATTCTAACAACTTTCTTCCCACAGCTTGCCCAATTAACTTTATCCCCCTGCCACGAGCCTTATGTGCACCGAAATCGGAAGTAACTTCTTTCTGTCAGACCACTGCCATCAGAGGAACCTGGGGCAGAGAACCCAGTGCTCCCAGCCATTCCCAGCACCCAGATCCCATAGGGCGAGTTACTCACTGAACCACGGTGGGCTTCACCCTCCAGGAGCAAGCAGTGGGCTGGGCAGCAGAGGCTTGGGGAGCTAGCGAGGGATCAGCAAGGCTAGCCAGGAGCACGCATGCATTCCATCCCCAGGCTCTGTCGTCCCTCAGAGTTTCCTTTGAAATACCTGGAAAGACAAACACAAATAGCTCTGCTGAACTGTGCTTCTCGACATCTCTCACAAGCTAGAGATGCCAGTTAGTCCGCAACAGAAAACCAAGCACAGAAACAAACAGCGTCTCTCCCTTCAGTTTTCAGTTATGATACAAATTAAACTTAGCATCTGGTTTGGAGAGACAAGGATATTATAAATAAACTGGCAGCTCCCTGAACTGTGCTAACCCCCTAGAAGTGTGGTATGAATACTGCCTGCCATGGATAAAGCAAAAGAAGTTGCTTTGGAAATGGTAGAGGGATTTACCTGTCAGCAAAAAAGCCCCCACTTGAAGTCAGGTTTGGGGAAGCCTGAAGCCGCTCTGCATGCACAGTAGTCTGTAGTCAGAAGTCTTCATCAACTCCTGCGCGCGTGCGCACGCACACACTCACACACACAGACACACAGGGTCTCGCTGCAGGCAGCACACTCAGCTCTGCTGCCCCTCCCCACAGAAAGTGCTCCCTGGGCTGGGTGAGGGTCTGCTCTGGTGGAGTCTGCAGCTGAGGAGCTGCAAAGTTCCCGTACAAATATACACAGCAAGATACTCCAGCAAGGATCAACAACAAGCATCAGGCAGAGGAGAAGAAGAAGAAGCATGCTTTCCCCTTACCTATTGCCCAGGTTAGAACACTGACAAGTGTCTCTAGAAAGCCCGGGCACTAGGACCCATGGGGCAGCAGACTTCCAGCACAGTCACAGAGACCCCGGCACAAGCCATCTTCTCCCTGTCTCTCAGAACAGTGTAAGTCCCCAGCAGCTCAGCTCTCCAGCTGCAAACATCTCATTAGACTAATGCATTCAGCACAGGCAGAAAACTCGATTTACCATAGCTACAGCAATGAATTTCCATTAGGATGACAGCTTCAGCCACATCATGTCCGGAAAAGCAGCCAACCACTGCCTTTTAAAGAACACACACATTTCACACACAGACATCCAGGCCTGAGCATTGCCTTCCCTTTCCCTTTGCAGCTACACCAGGTCAAAACGAATTGTCCTATCTCCTTATTTGAGAAACTCTGCAAGCTACAAGGTAACGGCTTCTGGACCTTCCCTCATCCTCCCTTGCTAGCAGCAGTATCTGTTGCAATGTGGTGCATTGGGCTGCAACGAGCTGAAGGGGATTTTTGCAACATTTCTGGTTTCACTACCCCTCCTCTGTTGCCATGGAAACGGGACTGTAGCATCAGTCCTTTGTCCCACTCCTGCAGCAGTCCGGCCCGATGCTGAGCTTATGCCATGCCACCAGTGGGAAGGACCAGTCGATTCGTTTTGGGTGACGTATGTGGAAATCAAGAGCACAGCATCACTCAGGCACACACCCCTGTGCCTGTACACAAGCACGGGGAGTGGGCTGTGTGGGTAACTTCACTCCCAGAGCCAGGCAATTAGATCCCAATGCGTCAAAACACCAGCCATCGCAGCCGTGCCATGACACGCGGGCGGGATGCAAGGGCAGCTTCTCGCTGCATCTCCAGTCACTCATCACGGGAGGCACAGGGTCTCCCCCTGTTAGCACAGCACGAGCAGCTCTTACAACAACAACAAAACAAAACCCCCCAACAAACCCCGACACTGTAGTACATATAATAAATAACGATCACAATAATCCTGCCTTGCTCCATGGATGGATTGTGCCAGATCAGACTGTCTCAGCACAGGGGTTTGTCACAGTTTGTGAGGGCTGCACACTTCCCATTGCCCACTTCACATAGTGTTTCTCTTACCACAGGCCAAAATGTGCTTTTCACCTGCCTTTGCAGTCCCATGAACACCTGATTAGAAGGGCTTGCAGCCATGGCCACTGTTTGTGTCAGTGCAGTGGCCCCTGCGCACTGGTTTTGTGCTAGCCTGACTTTATGGGGTTTAAGGGAGTTACTTTTGACTTGTGGCCACAGGAGATGAGGTGCTGTATTTTCTGAGGAAGAAAAGGAAAGTTAAGAGACCCCAGATCCTGGACCAGTCATACCAATAAGAACCACAACTTTGCTGGTGTCTTCCCCAGACAGCAGGGAGGAGGACGAGCACCTGCACACCAGCAACTCTCAGCAAAGTGAGATGCTCAAGCTCACACCACCTATCCTTTGCAAGAAGGATAAGAGCGACAGAACAGCTCAGGTGTTTCTTTTCTTCTTAAAATCCAGGCTAGAAAAAAATGTTGTACCTCCAAAGAAAAAAAGTAAAGTTTGGTAGATCCAGGAGGAAAAATGAGGAAGAAGGCAGCTTTTTTTCTTTTTGTTTTTTGGGGGTTGTTTTGCTTGGATAGTGATAAACTTGACAGATGTTGTAGGTGTGAAAAAATGTAGTATGAGGACAGAAACAGAACAACTAATTCTGTTTCCTGCTAGTGGTGTAGGAACCCATGATCCTCGCAAACATGCTGGGTAAGAAAGCAACCAGAGACCCTTCAGCCCAGCCTTCATCCTGGTAAAAACCTGTAATGACCCTTTTTCATCCCCTCCTCTCTTTCTTTCTCTTAAAGCAATGACTGTCAGCGGGCCAGCGCTCATGGATCCCCACAGCAGAGTTAAACGCAGGGAACCAGAGCACCATGCAAATTCCTGTTGCAACTTCTCTAATAAATAGAGAAAATAGGGATCATTTGGCAGTCCTGAATTTAAAATTCAGTTTAAAGAACAAGGGAAGCTGAGACAGCGTCAAAGAAACAGTCTGAAGCATCTGCATCTACTATGAAATCCAGTGCAGTGGTCTTCTCCAGGTGTTGGATTACGCAAGACAGAGGTGAGGGGCTGAGGTTTTGCCCAGAATGGTTCAGGGGAAAATATCTTCTCTCATGTCACTGCTTCCATGACCCTCGGGCCACTGTGAATCTACAAAATTATTTTCAAATACAAACCTTCTTCATTTTGTCCTCCAGCCCCCTCCATGCCTTTTTGGTCTGTGTGCTGAAATCTGTTCTCCACCTATTTTGTACCAATTCTTTTTCAACACTTCCCTCAGCTGCTTGTTCTCTCAGCCTCCTCTGAGCTGGAACCTACCCCACAAGTGAGAGACGAACTTCTGGTGCAGACAGTGGTACAGTGAGGGGCGTGGGACCAGGGCTTTGATAACCATCAGGGAGGCAGGTCAACAGCAAGGTTTGGAACTGGGTTTTCCAGTGCTGGATTAGCAACTCACTCTCCCGGGTACAGGTTTCTCTGCCTCCAGATTAGCTGGGTATTTTCTGTGCCAGATAAATAAATGTCACCCTTGGCCACCTGAAGTCACCTCTGAACCAGCAGCCACATCAAAGCCCTCTCCCACTGTGGGCTCCTCTTTTGTCAGACACATTGGTCGTGGTCACAGCTGCCCATCGCCATCCACGAGGCAATGGAGAACCGGTAGGCGAACAGCCCTGCTCTCACTGCAATCTCTGTCATTCCCAGTTCTGGCTGAACTGCCCAGGCTGTTTCATATGGACAAAAAACCCAGCCTGGCTCTCCTGAAGGGGCACAAGCACCCTGGAGAGCTGGTACTTCATGGAGGAACATGCCAGATCCTGACCTTGCACGATTACTGCTCCCCAGAATGCCTGGCCCTGCAGCCCCATGCCAGGCAGGGCAGCACACAGCACCCTGCTGTTCTCCATCCACCAGTGCCACCATTAGTGAACTCCCACAGGCTGTCATTTTATTTCAAACATTACCCTATAATTTAAATAAATTGATTCCTTAAACAATTACATTCAATTTCCCTCAGATTTCCATGAAAACAGGAAGCATTCAGGGTAAGCAAGAAGGGAAATTAATACCCCAAACCAGTCCAGGCGTGTGCAGTCCTACCTGATCTTTGGGCAGGAGACAAACGAGGTGAAAATCTCGGAGCACCAGCAAATGCCTGGCTGGAGGGGTGATGTCCACCATGTCCATCACTGCTGCTCAAAAGGCAGCAGCAGGGGTTTTGGGGCAGCTGCCTGTCTGGGTGCATCTTTATTAGGCATCTCAATTTAACAAGATTTTTACCTATAAATCTTTCCAGATGCTGAATCGATCTTGTGACATCTCCCCTGACCCTCTTCAACCCCCCACCCCATGCTTTCACAGATACAGCAGGTTAAGTTATGATGGGGTCTGGTTTAAGGGAATGAATTTAAACAATTACCTTAATTACAAGAGCTGTATCATCTTTCAAGAAAGTGCTCTCCAGGGAAGACAGCTGCTGAGAAGTCATTTAGAGGTGTGAACCTTTGAAATCAGCAGTGAGAGGGGCTGCAGCTCCAGTCACAGCTGCAACTGCTCCCCATTCAAAGCCAGCTCCTTCCCACTCATCCAGCAGAGGAGGCAGAGCTTGGTCAAGCAAGGAATCCCAAACCACCCACCAGTCAGCACTGGCCTAGCCCTGGAGGTCACCTTTGTTTTAGAGGAGGTTGAATCACCATCCCTGGACCTGTTTAAAAATTGTTGAGCTATGGAGCTTAGAGACAGGGTTTAGCGGTGCCCTTGGGACAGTTGAGTTCAGGGTTGGACTTGATGATCTCAATGGTCTTTTCCAACCTGAACAATTCTTTATTCTATTCCATGAAATTTGATCAAAACCATTAAATGGCCATAAAAAACCCCAGCTAAACATCAGCAACTTGCTCAGGAGGCTGAGCTGGAAATTACACCCAAAACTCCCAAACAGAAGCTTGGCAGCAGCCTGGATAGGCAAAGTGAGACAGGACAGGACAGGATGCAGTTACCACCACACAGCCCCTTTTACCCTAGTAGGGGGTCCAGACTGGCCCTGTCTCTTCCATCCCCTCACACAGGGTGACCCTGCAAGGTCACCCAGGCACCTCTCAGCCCGGCTCCCTGCTCACAAGGGAACACAATCATTTCCCAAATCACTGACATCAGGAGCCGCTTTGTAATTTGCTTCGTTCCTTATTACATTTATTGATTTTAAAATATTTTAACGGCTCATTTATTGCTGCTTTAAAGGGCTCAGAAAGGCAATAAAGTCACGCAGCATCCTCAGCAATAAAAGAAATAATCCCTTGAGCTGCAGTGATCGTGACTTCTCCCTCCCCTTCCAAGCTTCCTTCAGGCAAAAAACCCAAAGTGGCTGCACCCAAAGGGCCGAACACCTGGGCAGAACCCTATGCACACAGACTGGGCAGCTAGACCTTGGAATAATAAGCTGCAACTAAAAATCTGGAGCACCAAAGCAACCTGGTTATGCAAAGAAACAAAGAAAGCCTGTCCATCCCCTTTGCTTAAAGTTCTTTATGTGCCTGGTGCTGTTTTTGTATGTGGGCTTCTATGACTGAGGTGAGTGGCCATGGACTAAATTGTTTGTCCCATGCCAGCAGTGACACTAAAAAGTGATGCTCACCCAGGTCCAGCTTCATCAGTGTCAACTGGGGTCTGACACATTAGTTGCTTATCTTCAAATATTTTCCAGTGAGACTCCCCTGAGACCCAGCACATGGCCGTTTGCTGTGGCACAGCTAACACAGCTGGGCTGCCGAGGTCCTCTCCCTGCTGGTGCACCCAGCGCCTTCTCTAGGCAACACCCCAGTGCAGCATTCGCACCCCTCAGAGAGGTGACTCGGGAGCTGGCATAGGGAACACTAGAGGGTGCAGGGGAAGGATCCCTGCTCTTCTCCTCAGCCCCTGCTCTCATTTCCAGCCGTGTGTGTGTCACCGTGTAGGATTTGGTACCTGGGTTGCACTGGAGCTTCAGCCATGCTGTTGGCCACCAGGCAATCCCTCCTGTGGATGAGGAGAAGCATCAAAGGGACAGTCCAGCAGGAATGTGGTGCCAGCCTTGGGTCTCTCAGTTGGCAAACATCACTACATGGCTGGCAGAGCTCCCACTGGCCTCTGCATCAACATCTCTGGAGATTGTTCCCAGGAGAACAGACATACTGGCACAGTGTCTTCATTCATCACTAACGCAGAATGGTCCTGGTCCAGAATTTCCTGATTCAGAATTCTGGCCCCTGATGCACTATTTCTGAGAGATGCTGGGCCAAGGATGTTGCTCCAGGAATGCAGGGATGGATGGCAATTGCCACATCTCGTTCCATGACAGAATGAATTAAGGGTCAGGATCAGCTTTTTGCATTACTGCCTGCCTGACGAGGGTAAGGAGCTGAAAGGCTGAGTTGCTCTGCTGAGCACAGACCAGAACAGTTAGTCGTGAGGCAGTGCAGTGAAACACTCACTGCATCCTGCAAGAACTGCATCAACACACTGGCAGAGGGTTTCCGCACAGCCTGTGTGTTTTTGCCACCACAAACACCGTGACTGTCACTGGACATAAGCAGCATCCTGCAGCCCATTTTCCTGCTATGCCCTGAGCACAGGACTTGGCACAGAAGTAGCAGTGTGATGCCCACGGGACAGAGCCGGGAGCTTGGATATGGCCTGTGTGCTTCTGTTAGCACCTCGCACCTGTCAGAGTCCCAGAGGCTTGGACAGTCCCTCTGTGGAGAAAAAAAATCAATAATCATGTTATCATCGTAGAAAACAAAACGGTTTAAACATTTAGGGTTCTTTTCCTAAAAGGGTATCTTCCCTAAATGGAGATTTTCCCGATTCTGGGGAATTTCCAGGTGTTGATTCGCCAGCATCTTACCTCTACATTTGGGCTTTTGTGTAGGGAGGGATTGTGGGCTGGAAAGTGTCATCATCTCACCAAAAAACCCCATCTGTTTCAACAAATCAAGTGTCATGGCACAACAATACATTCAACAAATAGCTCAATATAACAGCAACACCAGCAGCAACCTAAACATTTCCTATTTTGACCATCTTTCTTACGTAACTTGGCTCAAACAGCACAACTTGCTGCAGCAGAGAGCGCTGGGTCTGGGCAGTCATTGCAACAAATCCTCCAGACAAGGTTTCTGTTCCTTGGATTGCTCTGCTGGCTTTACACTCGTTTCCATCCCAGGGCCTCTCCAGGCACAGAACGACCAGCTAAACATCAGAGCATGGCAGCAGCTGGCAGCTCCCTGCTGTGCAGCAGGAGATCCCAGCCAACAAACTTTACTCCATGCAAGGTACCACATGATTGTTCATGGATTCGCATTCAGCACAAGGGCAGTGCCGATGCTCACGCTCTGCTTCCCAGTGCCCTAAGCTACAGGGCTTGCTGCATGGGTGTGATTAAAATAGAAGCAAAATCAAGCCGCTGTCGGGTGGAGGGGGCTATCAGTTGGAGCTCTTCTCCCTCCCCTGCAGCCACCATGATGTGGGGATGAAGTCCAAGAAAGATAATCCCATTCCCAACCAGGGGTTCAGTCCCAAAGATCTGGCTGCCCAAGATTAATGGCTACAGAGAAGAAGAAATTCTGCAGGTCCTCCCCAGCAGCCAGAGTGTGGACAAGTCACGCAGGAAGCCTCCTCCCCACACTGAACTCTTGTTCGCGCACCAGAAGGAGATGGAAGATGAGGTGCAATGGTGCCATCTCTCGACTTCTGAACTGGAAGCTTTGCATCTCACCTGCTGGGGCAGGCTCAGTTGCCACCCTGTCAGAGAACAAGCCCTGAAGAGCTATTTCATATGCTAGAATTCCATACACGCTTCCAAGGCCCATAGATAATATTTTTCTCCACAGCTAAAAGAGCAGTAAGGATGTATGTCTCTGTCTAGGAAATGTTTGCATACTCCTTCTCCTTAATTCAATAGAAAAAAATAAAATCAGGCACTATCCAAATTCGCTGTAATTATCTTTTTTCCTCTTGGCAAGTGCTCTCTCTAGTCAATACACATGCACAGCCATATCACAGCAGAGCTATTTTTTAAATTACATATGCCAGTGTAGTTTATAGATTTTAATTAGGCGGGGAGTTGGATAGCCATCAGCAGTCAGGAGCTGTATGTTGTTTGCATACAAACTCAGTTGAGAAACTTCCCCACACAGCACCTGCTGGTACAATTGAGGAGGGACAGACCTTCTCTCTCCAGCAGCCAAAGCCTGGTACAGTTTGGAGCCTGTCAGAAAGCAGTCATGATCCAAAGGCTGAAATGCCACATCCTTCATCTTTGTGTAGCTCTGCAGAGACCTGTCATGTTCCGGTCACAGGCGAGCAGTTAGCTGACCTAGCAAAGGAGGTTTAAACTTTACAAGTGGCTGCAGGTCTGTGCCAGAGATGGGGGACACTTCCTTCCCAGCTGTGGAATAGCTTCCAACTGAAAAAAAATCCCACCTTAGGACCCAGACCTACTTCCCAGTCATCAGCCGGGCTGGCTAATGAATTGCTCACATGCTAAACCGTTGGTTATAGTAGAGCTAATTTCAGCGGTGATGTTTTTAATAAAAGGCTTGAGTTTGAGGTTTTCCTTGTGTTTTATTTCCTCTGCTCTTTTGGCACTTCCATGATTTCTGAACCTGGCATGACGTGCATACCAAAGAGCCTTGCCTGTGTCTAACGAGCTGAATTATTTTATTATTGCCTAGCCGACAACCTTGCATCTACAGAGCCCGGCATTACAAAGCCCGGAGTCAGCCCCTGGGTTGGTGCCATTGTAGTATTTAACACTAAGCCCTCACAGAAGGATCCAAAGCAGGGTGGTGATTAGCTGCTGTCATTCCCAGGCTCACATTTGACCGAGAAGGCCATGTTTCCCTTTGAAGAGATGCTGGGGTTTGCACAATACTGCTCCATTTTTTTGTTTTAATTGGCTTTTAGCAGTGAGTGTGGCAGCGGCAGCGCTGGGCAGGGCTGTGTGGGCAGCCTGTGCTGACTCACGGCTGCTGCCTGGCACTGACGCCCTGGTGACATCTCATCTCCACCAGTGGCCTTCTGGAGCAAGAGGTTAGAGGGGCACAAGGATCTTTGGCACCAATATAGTTCCGCACAGCAAGAAGGCAATGGGCTGGACAAACTAAGTTGCTTTCACTGCAGTTATTTCTCTTTCCATAGAGAAATTAATGCCTATTGCTGCATGCCTGGCAGATCCAGGTCTGGTGACACTGCAGCAGGGACAGCACCCTCACACAAGGAGCAGCCACACACAGCCGCCCCCCACAACAACCTCTTCCCAAAATGAACAGACCCTTGGGTGGTGGGGGCCCAGCAAACCTGACTTCCTCGGCTACCAGGCAAAAATGCCAATAGGAGGTTTTTCACCTGTCCAAAGAAGCCTGATCTCTCGTGCTGAGATCCAGGAACAGTGTCTCTCTGGAGAAGGCAGGGCATGACACAAGCAGATGACATGGGTCACTTGCAGGCCACTGTGAGATCTGGCCCCAGCTGCCCTGTCTGATTGCCTCAGGCTTGCTGAAAGGTGAGCCAGACCTTTGTGAGGAGGTTCTTACCCAGAAATGAAGAGCCTGCATCTATAGAAGTCTCCATATTTTAAATAATCAGTAGCTTTCAGTACAGACTCAATGTCAACTATGGGTTTGAATGTAAAATGTAACAGGGCAGCTTCTCATCATCCAAACGAACTACTCAGATTGCAAAGGATGGAAATAAAAAGAAGTAACATATACACTTAACAAATTTGTATCAGGAGGGACCCATAAAAAGATACAGCCAAGATAAAACCTTATGTGAGAAAATTAACTGCAAAGAGGAAATCCTCGTACTTTAGGCAGAAGTAACTGTAAACAGCAGCCCCTCCTGACACCTGAGGTTCAAGAGAAGCTAAAAATAAGGTTCCTCCAGTGGCCCTCACAATGGGACACTGCCACTCGTGCCTTGTACTTTGGACAGAGAGAGTAATAGGGTCTCCTGCATCTGGATTACTTGGAGGCACCTGCACATCTGAATCAACAAGCCGGGTGCAAGCTGAAGCAAGATCACAGTTCATCTCCTCACTTCAAGCAACAAAGTGTCACCTGGGCCTCCAGATCTTGCCACACTGTCACAGTGTCTATTTTATAGCCATTATAACTTAATCTCAGCTGATGTGATTTACACACAGTAATTAACGGAGCTTCAGCTGTAAGGAAATTGGTCATTCAATTTGAGTTTAATTTACTGCACACACATACATTAGACAGAACAAACTCCATAGCTACGATCTGGCACAGAGAAAGGGTTGTGTGCCAAGAAGGAAAAAATAAAACACCCAATATACCATCTGCTGCTGGTCCTTCCACACCTCCTGCTCCTAAAGGCCCTCCTCAATGTGGGGATGGCACACACATTAATCTGGGGACCTCAGCACAGATGCTCAGAGACGAAACACCAGCCTGGCTTGTTAGCGAGTCCCTGCACACCTCTGGGATGTGTATCCACCAGAGAGAGCTCCCTGGAATCATGAGGCGACAGGGTACAGGCCGAAAGCACTACAACAGGTGCTGTGTCTCTGGCACACACGTGAGCAACTCCAGAGATGAGAAGCCATGCCTAAGAGCCAACCTTTCACAGCAAGGACAGCATTTCAATCTCAGCCACCCTGAGTTAAAGGTGCCCTCGCACCAGCGTGGCCTATGGAGCACTGTGCCTGAGCAAAGGCAAAAGCAACACCTGGGTCACTGCCCTCCTTGAGATACCCACAAGATGTCCAGGTTTCCTAGGGTTTCTCCCAAGAATGCCGCCAGCTTTATGCCATGAATCTACAGTTCTCGCATAAAAGGGAAGCCACTCACACCTTCATTTTAAAGCAAAGATGGACAAACGTTGCTCAAGGGGGTCCATGCAGTCTCCTTTGTACTATATTCAATTTTGGGCTAGCAACGTGGCTGTAATGTCTTGCTGGTTTAATTATTAGGGTACACACACGTGGAAGGCTCAGATACAGTGAGAGGCTGAAAATGTTTCCTGATTCAGCACATACTGAAATTAAATTCTGTGCAATTTGGCTTTAAAATAAACCCATTATCTTTACAATCTATTGTGCTTATTAGATTTATTAATAGGTTCCATAGCCAGGAACAGCTCTGTTATTTAGCTGAATGGTAAGTATAAATAATTTTGGCAGAAGATTATTTCTACCAACTAAATAGCATCTGTGTGGGCTCAAATCACATGTTAAAATAAAATACTGACATGAAAGAAATGAAGTGCAAGCCCTGAACATCACCCAGATGTACAGTGAGTACAGATCAGGAATCCTCTCTAGAGTTTAACACAGAATGTAAGTCACACAAAGTTCTCTCTTCCATTTGTTGCCTGACCTGCTAAGGTTCTACCGCAGCACAAGTAGCAAAGCACCGCTTACTTTGCTGCACAGAATTGGGTCTAAGCACAGGCTCAGCCTCTAATCCAGCACTCGGCTGCTCTGTCAAGTCTTTGATCAAGCCTGAGTTCTTTGAGGCATGGGCAACCACCTCACATGTTTACGTCACCTTACAGAGCTTAAAACAGAGCCAAGTTGGAGATTCATCACAGTATTGACCAGGTAGAAACACTTCTTCCAAAAACTCATGCCAAGCAACACGTTCAGTTTGAAATTAACGCATTAATGCCCCAAATTCCTGCTACAAAAGAAAAGCTCTGCTTTCCTCTTTTGTGTTTTTAAATAATTCAATAATATAATAAATAATTCCAATCTTAAAATGGCTTTCCCTACAGCTGTTTTCAAAATAAAGAGTCAGCAAGGTGTTTGGGGGGGAAACCCCACAGATACAAAAATAGAGATAATTAGATACAAAAATAGCGGAAATACATACAACAGTAGTGTAATTTTAAAAGACATAGATGAAAGAAACCTCCATCTGTCTTCCCTGTCCAGAAAGGGCAAAAACCAAACCAAACCGAAAGCTCAGAAGTCTGTCCTTAGCCCCTGGAAGACTCCCAGGGCTTCCCGAAGAAATCCATGGCCCTGCTTCCCCCTGCTGGAGCGCGGCCTGGAACTGCACCCGGACATCCGAAGCAGCACCCTCTCTTCCACGGCCGCACCTTGAGGGTTCTCCCGCCCGCAGACACCGGTGACCTAGAGAGCTTTTTATCAGGTCTCTGCACAAGCGTAGCTTTCCAGTCAGTCAGCACAGACTAGAAAAAAGTGACGTTTCGTTTAATCAACCATTTGTCAGCATTTTAGGGGCCCATAAGCTTAAATCACTTTACACAAAACAATCCTATTTTTATAACTTTTTCCTTTGCAGGACATCTACTGTCAGATTTATCCCAATCTCAGTCATAGTGCTTCCCACTACTAATTGCAAGCTACAGCACCCCGGTCCAATATTTTTCCCTTAAAGTGTCTTCTGCAAGACCTTAAGAAGGTACTTCCAGCACATCTGCTTGGGCAGATTGCCCAGCTATGCGCATGCTTGGCCTGACCTACAAGAGGCTACGGGACGGAGCATGGCAGCAAAAGGGCAGAAATAAATCTGTTCACACCAAAACTACACCAGACACTTCCAAATCATGCTGGTTCAGCCATCAGGCAGGGGGGTGCAGGAGGAAAACAGCTTTTATTTCTAGCATGCTCTTACTCTTCAGTTACTAGTTCAAAGTTTCTGAGGAGTTAGGTGTAAAATTGGCTGAATTAATTCCTCAACCCTATAAAAAAAAACCCCAAGACATACCCAACAGGATAGCTTTACCCATCCAAGTAACTGCCATCCAAGAGTCAATCTTTGAATGACAACTCAGCCTGTTGTTATAAAAATGGGCATTAAGGGACACACAACAGTCCAACAACAATTCATTTCAATTACGTAGTAACACTCATTAGAGTTGTGCATGCTGCCTGGACACATTCCTGTGCCACCGGATCTAGGTGATCCTGCTGTGGCAGGGGGATTGGGCTAGATGATCTTTTGAGGTCCCTTCCAATCCCCAGTGTGCTGCGATTCTGTGATCTACAGTTAGGTTCTTAATCATGTGAAGCTCTTGAATACCTGTTCAGTTGCATTTTTGCATCTGTCTCAGAAGGTGTAAAATGCTGCACAACTATATAAGTGCTATTCTTAGGAGTGAGATTATCAGATCATAAGGGTTCCCAACACCACTGCAGTGCTTTTCCTCACATCTGTTAAGTTACCTTGCCTATGCAAGAGACCCACATTTGAAGATCAGACATAGCCTTTGTTAGCTCAATAGATTTGTTCTTGGTTTGCAGATGTTCAGTGCAATCCCAGCAACCAGCTTCGATCTTTAGGAAAATACTCCAGCGTTCAGACCACAGATATGATTTTTTCTTCTTAGATCACTTAAATGTATTTGCACCTTGACTTCTAACAGTAAAATTTAGGGAATCAGTAGTCAAAGCACTGACCCCATTTCCCTCAAGTTGTTATTTATTGTCAACTAAAGCTCCCAACTATAAACAATCCTCAACTTTCAACAGCTGTGGACATGAGTTGCTCTGGCAGAATTATGTAAGTTTAACATTCATTTTGCTTATAAGGAGCCTGGGTCTGGTGACTTCCTCAACAGCACCTCTCTTATCAACGCAGAACTTGAAGCCTATTAAACGCAACTAGTTCTTTTTACTGTTACTTCTATGCTGTACTTTGCAAATAAACACAGCACTTAAAAGCATACGAGCCATTTAACTTAAAATTAGTTTGCTTTCTTAAGTTTGAATACCTGACACTGCTTATACAAGAGCTTTTCCTGCACAATATGCATCTCAGAAGTTTTTTTGAAAGATGCCATAATCTCATTTAGAACTTCTCCAAACTTTATTTGCCACTATTGCAATTACAGAGACTAGAACAACGTAAAATTGCATTTAAAGTGACAACCCTTCCTAGCAACCAAGGTCACAGATTAGCGTGCAATTATTCTGGCTTTGGGCAATTTTCATAGGATGGAAATTTTTCTGCATGACGATTTGTCACGTTTTACAGCACCGCATTTCCACAGGAACAGAAACGCGCCTGCTCCTAACCGCAGAACACAGAAATACAACTTTGAGTCGATCACTGTAAATCGTGGTATTTTGTCAAGTTACGCAATACGCTAACAGCCCTGATTCTCTCCTCCCTGAATCCATTCCCTAATTAGACTTGTGTTTTTAAACAGAAATATGGATAGATAGAATCTCTGTCTCATTTACAGCCCTGGAGGAGACTGAGGTAAAAAAAAAAACCAAACCAACTCAAAGAGATGCACACTATTACAAATGCAAACAGCCATCAAATTGTCCAGTTTATTGATGGGAATTCAAAGTCAATACAAAACATGCCCTTGTCTGCACGTTCTATTTTACCCTTAACATGTATGTGACAGTGTCAGGTAGATTCAGAACTAAGAACACACTTCTGCTTTCAGGATGCACCTTTTGTGCAGCACAAAAGCCACCAACTTATGTAACACATGGTCCCCACATTGCTTTCAGACATATTGTTTATCAAAAAACTCAGATCTTCTGCTGATCTGATGAAATAAAGGCTTAAAAATGTTTTAAGCCATTAACGTATATCCTCTGGCAGAGTCAAGAAAGTTTATGATTTCCATTATAATCTTGGGCACAAAAAGGCAACAGTTCTAGAAAAGCAGCCCTCCAGAATATATGGAATGAGGCAATGGGTATAATGCCAATTTATAATGATCATGTTAAATAAAACTGAGTTTTAAAGCTATGAATGACGTGAGCAGTATCACAGCGACATGTATCATGAATACCACAGGAGCAATCAAGTTTGAAAGTTGAGCAGATGTTGTCTCAATCAATAGAGATCTGTAATGTCAAATATACCAAAAAATGTTTTCTAAAAGAAATTCCTAATGCAGAAAAATTTATTTAAAGTTTCCTCCTAGCTAATAGTACCTTTTGCTTCAATTGGACCCTAAACTGATCAGACAATACATAGCCCACACTTTTGGACATTTATAATAAAAAAGCTTTTATTTTCAATTGAAACAAATGCACCATCCTGCACTTGAAGGCTATGAGCCATAAGCATATTCCAAGGTGTATCAATGGCAACAGATTTGTCTCACCTCCACTGAGAAGTTACATAATGCACTCTTAATTGGTAAAGAAAAATTAAACTCAGCCTTCTCAAAGCTTCTGTACTGTGTTTGTGGGTTATTGTACAGTTCCACAGTCAGACCAAGAGTTTGCAGTGTGTGCAGATATTGTAGTCAATCAATAGTACTGTTTAATCATCATCTTCCTCATCTTCCTCTTCCTCCTCAAAACTGTCTTCAAAGCCCTCACTATCTTCCTGGTCCTCATCACCTTCTATTGCTGTATCCCATTGTGGATGATTTTCTGGCACTGGTTTTGCTTCATGAACTTCCAGCTGTAATTTGATAAAGAAAAGGCAGGAAAAAGGGTTACAGACAATACACACCGATTTGGGAAAACAAACTCATACTCCCAAACCTACAGCCAAAATGAAAACTCTACACATTCAACCCAAAACAAAACCAACAACTGCTTCCAGAAACAAGGCATCCCAGATTTTTCTCATTAAATGGATGCACCTAGGACTACAGGCAAGGAAATAGCATGGCAGACCTAAAGTATAAAGTCAGAGCCAACCACACTGCAGAAATACTACAAATGTGGAAAAATGTGCCTTAAAAATATATGAGTACTGGAAATCATCACAAACTTAGTCCCATTTAATCCATTATAAAACTGCTACTAGTGGCATCAGGCAGAAAATGCTTATATGTCCCTTCTTACCACTGCTTTAAGATTAGGACAGCTCAAATTTCTGAAGATGGCAGGTGTTTTGAGGTTTTAGCAACCATATGAAATAGCTTTCAATAGAACACAAATCACAGAATCACAACATTAGGTATTGGAAGGGACCTCGAAAGACCTAGTCCAATCCCCCTGCCACAGCAGCACCACCTAGGTTAAGTCGCAAAAGAACATGTCAAGGCAGGTTTGAAACATCTCCAGAGAAGGAGACTCCACAACACCCTGGGCAGCCCCTTCCAATGCTCTGTCACCCTCACTGTGAAGAAGTTCCTTCTGATATTGATGTTGAACCTCCTATGTTTCAGCTTACACCCACTGCTCCTTGTCCTACCATTAGATGTCACTGAGCAGAGCCTGGCTCCATCCTCCTCACACCTGCCCTTTCCAAATTTATAAACATTAATAAGTTCATCCCTCAGTCTCCTCCAAGCTAAAGAGACCCAGCTCGCTCCGACTTTCCTCATAAGGGAGATGCTCCACTCCATCACCTTTGTGGCTCTATACAGGACTCTCTCTCCAGCAGTTCTGTGTCCTTCTTGAACTGAGGGNGCTCCACTCCCTTCATCACCTTTGTGGCTCTATACAGGACTCTCTCTCCAGCAGTTCTGTGTCCTTCTTGAACTGAGGGGCCCACAACTGGACACAATATTCCAGATGTGGTCTCACCAGGGCAGAGTAGAGGAGTAAGAGAACCTCTCTCGATCCGCTAACTACCCCCCTTCTGATCCACCACAGGATGCCGTTGGCCTTCTTGGCCACAAGGGCACATTGCTGGCTCATGGTCATCCTGCTGTCCACCAGGACCCCCAGGTTCCTTTCTCCTACACTGTTCTCCAACAGGTCAGTCCCCAGCCTATACTGGTACCTGGTGTTGTTCTTGCCCTAATGCAAGACTCTACATTGCCCTTGTTAATGTCTCCCTGCCCAGCTCTCCAGCCTGTCCAGGTCCCACTGAATGGTAACACAGTCTGTTGGGGCACTAACCACTCCCTCCCAGCTTGCTGATAGTGCACTGTAATCCCTCATCAATGCCATTAATGAATATACTGACTACTATTGCTTCCACTACCGACCCTTGGGTATGTAACACAATTAAACATCACCTTCAATGGTTTAATCTGGTCCAATCCCATGTACGAATCCGATCTTAAATAAACTGTGTACTGATAGTTTCCAGGTTTGCCTGGTGCTGGGAACTTCAGCTCTACCTACAAAACAGAATTCATGTCATAAGCTCTTACTGCTTCCAAGTGACACTTTAGAATAGGCACTTGAGTCATGAGCAATATATACCAGAAAGTTTTCTTCTCATACAACCAGCACTTCTTTGAAAATCTCTGCACAAGAAGATCTCTGCAGAAAGGTGACACAATACCCAAGCACAACAGCTCCCATGACAGTTGAATAATCTGAGGATTTTTTTTTATTAGACTAAGTAATTCTGCATTAAGTATGCAGCTCCACCAAGCTGTAATGTTTCCTAAATCTCAAAAACCCAAATACATTCAAATACTTGGTCTGCTAAAAGTATTGGTTTAACTCTTATTTGAAAATGAATGTAAATCTAGTTTGAACGAGTACAATACAGCACATGTCCATTGTTCAGAAACTCAAAGAAAACAGCCAAAGGTTACGTTCTCATAAAGGTGCATTACAGCCAACTAATTTGTTACAGCTTCTGCCTTACAGGAAAGGCAACACTTCTCATTTTTATTGCGTTTGGTTAACTGACAATTATCACTGTGTACAAATATTGACTTTCATCAGCTTTTGATATCGGGGGAAAATATCAGTCTGTGAAGACATGTAAAAGTCATCTTAATTACTTTTTCCTTTCTCCTTTATCAAGGATTTCTTCTACTTTTAACAGTAAAATTTGTTTTCCATTTCCAAGTATGAAAATCTAAATGTATTTCTGGACTAGAAGACACTTCAGTACAATTTAGTAATAGCCCAAAATGAAACTACTTGAGTACTTTACCTCTTCTTTATCTTTTAGCGTACAAACATGGTACGGCATGCATATTAGCATCTGCTCCTTCCGATCTGCAATGTACAGCCACCACCACTCTTGTTTTTCCTTTCATAAAAGAAAACAAACGAAACTGGATTATATCAAGTGCAAGGGAAACATTTTCAAACAGGTAGTTATGATTCAGTGGTCCTTAGAATTGTAGAATGGTTCGGGCTGGAAGGGACCTTTAAGATCATCTAGTTTCAAGCCACCTGTCACAGGCTGGGACATCTTCCTCTAAGACCTGACAATACATATAGAGGAGGTGGTTTTTTTAACTCTTGGCTGTGTATGAGTAAAATATACAGTATTTTTACACACTGAAAGCAAACAGTTTATCACAAGTAACTTGGTCTTCAAAGGCTTCATTCCACATATTGAGTCCAAGCTACCATGAGAGACATGGAACCCTTCTGAAGAGCTGTGTCCATGGAGGATTAACAGTGACTTCATGCAATATTACATGCACAGAAATCCATCCTGGATAAAAAAGCTAGCACACAAAGCAAGGCATGCCAGAAGACAAAGCGCTCTTCCCAGTAAACAATCTTCTTCAGGAATGAATGCTTTCTGCGCTTTGTCTCCCCTGGCAGCAAGTGTGAATCTCCCGTAAGATGGCATGTGGACACAGTGAGATTTTACTTAAGGAAGTACATACTGCAGGCGGTACTGGTGTTTGTAAAGGGTACCCACAACTGCTCGCTGTCACCCACAGCTTTCAAAATAGCTACAGGTCTCAAAGATGTCACCACTACAGGCACGAAAGCAGAGTTCCTGAACCAAGTGAAATGGAACTAGTGCGCTGCTCCTTAACAGGCAGCAACACTGTACCAACATAAGTTCCTCCCTCAATTTGTGTCAGATTTTTAATACTGGGGTGCAATTCAGCAGCACAGATGCAAAGCTTCTGAAACAAAGACTAGACATCAAATAAGCTACATTAGTACTACAAAACAGGTTTCCATTTCTTTGTATGTTCCTGCACGACTTGGTCTAGGTGATCCTGCTCTGGCAAGGGGATTGGACTAGATGATCTTTCGAGTCCCTTCCAACCCCTAACATTCTGTGACTCTATGATCCGCTGAATTATTTTCTTCAAAAAAAAAGCAAGGGGGGTGGCCAGGGAGAAAAGACTATCTTCATATCTACGAATGATTATTTTAGTTATTCATTTGAAGGCTTCCCTCCCTGCCTCCCCACTCCCACAACAGCATAATCTGAACCGTAGAGGAAAACAACAAGGGAAAATCCCTATTAGAAAAAAATAGGGATTTTTTGGAACTCTGACTGCTCAACTGAGTTCCAAAACAAGTTTTACCTGCTCCTGACGGTTTGGTAACTGATCACTCATATAACTGACCAGAGCCCTACAGAGCACATCTTTTGGCAACTGAAAGTCAAACTCCAAATGAAGAGACAAGTTTTCATACATTTAAGCCAACGACAGTCAGTTGCTGCAGTGCCACAGGAAAGTGCTTGTTCTGTTTTGTTTCTGATCTAACACTACAACAGGATACAGTGTGAACCTTAAAAACCAGCACTGAGCCCCTTCTAATTCCACAGGTGAGAAGCAAGTGCCATCAATATGTGGAATTCAAAGAATTTCCGTTTCCACTGAAAAAAATCAAAAGTTTAGTAGTTTTGGTGTGGATTTGTGCAATTGGGGGTTTTTTGCTGGTGACTTGGTTTGGTTCTGGGATGGGTTTTTTCCTGGATACTTCAGAAGCCAATGTTTGGTGAAGCAGAATTTAAATCATGCAGGTTAAAAAACTCCAAAAGCTAAGGTAACTCTTTTTTTTTTTCCTTTGAAGTGGCTAATTGTTACACTACAAATAATTATCACCATCTCATTGAAATATTGAGCTAGCAAACTACAGATATGTAAGACATTTACAGCAACAACCAGAACACCCTGCTGAGTACTGCTGAGTCCCAGAGCAGAGGACTGCAAAATTAACTCAATATGTTAATGACCATTTTACAGTGTATAGAAGTAAAAGCAACTGCACGAGAGCAAAGCAACATCATTCCTTCATACATTTAGAACAAGAGGCACTAAGAACAGGACAAAACCCTATTTACCTACTATTTAAGACCAAAAAATGTAGAGCAGATTAAGTACTTTTTACAACTACCCCAAGATATTTTCTTTATGAAAAATCATCCTCATGTGATTACAGGGCATAAATTACTTTAGATCTAAGTTTCAACAATAAATATATTGTCAATCTGCTTGACAGCTGTAGCAAAGAAGAATGTCATGCAGTTGAAGTATTTATTTCCTAGCCAAGGGGCCCTCTAAGAAAAGAAAGATAAACAGTATGAGACAGTCCAGATGAACAAGAACCATAGAAGCTCAGGGCATCACAAAATGGCTATCCACCAATCTGGACCTATAAAAGCTCTAACCATAAAAGAAAGGACCTGCCTTTGCATCAATACATTATTGTTGATGTTGCCAGAACATGGTGCTGACTTACTATATGTTGTGTAGGCTTCCATCACTATCAATGGCAGAGAACACTATTTTAGAGAAGATCTTGTCTGTCAACTGAGTTGTCACAAAGACTGGCAAAACAACCACCAAGAGGGTAAAGAAATGCCACACAAGTGTCAAAAGTTGATCCAATGCTCAAATGAATCTATCAAGTAGACTCTTTGAAAGTAAAGCTGCTGACCCCAAAGTGCCACTGCTTTTTTGTAAGGAGGACAAATGTGCAGGAGTGCCATTTTCCCCTCTCTCATTGGGTGGAATTTAAAGTTTATGCCTGTGAGAATCTGGCAAGCTAACAGGCAAGCGGGCAAAAAGCCCTTTAACAGATGGGTGCAAGGTTTGGCATGCCAGGGAACCAGTATGTTCATGAAATTTGAACACCAGGGCTGGTTTCTACCTAAAAATGTCAACGCTACAATCTGTGCAGTTTCTGGATCTCGGGATGCAGGAGCAGAAGATGATTATTTAGGAACCTGCACAGATGCATTTCTGGCAAAGTAATCAACTGCCCCAAAACGTCAACAGAACCCTGTTAAGGCTACCTCCTGAGAACAAGTGTATTAAGCTCAGCTACAGTCCCCATCTGTGAATTCTGGAAATACAGAGAATCACACACCTACAGAATTTCATCCTTAACTCTGCATCCCTGAAACTGGCCTTGACCACAATACACGTAATACTGTAGACCACAGATGAAAAGAAAACCACACAGAGCACCATGGAATTTGCCCTTAAGAGCGGATTTGCAACATCTGGTTTGAACATGCTCAAACGGCAGTTACAGCACTAGCTACAGCTTCTTTCAACGTCCAGGAAATGAGGAAAGAGAGGATAGGAAATTTACAACTGCAGTACCATGACAGAATGTGTGTCTGTCAAGTTCAAGCATTCTCTTCAGCCTTAAAGACTTTTTTTTGAGCACGGTACTGTTGTTCAAGTTTTATCAGCAGTAACTTGGCTACCCACAGCTGAAGCTTAGGCAGCTGTCTACACAGTTAAGTATAAGCAAAGTCTCTGAAGGGGCTTCCAGTGAAGTAAAAAAGTATTCCAAACAGTGCCACTGTGACACTTGACATAGCACATACTCACTGCTTGAGCTTAAGACTGACGACCAAAGTCAGCAGCCTTTACAGCAAGGAAGTATTAAGACTGTGCTGCATATTTAATGTGCTCTACGGTAATCAGAATCATAGAAACATTTAGGAGGAAAAGACCTTTAGGATCATTGAGCTAGATCTAACATCTAACCTAAGCTACCTCCAGTGCAACTTGATGCCATTCCTCTTCTCCTATCACTAGTGACTTAGGAGAAGAGATCAACCTCCATCTCTCCACAACCTTCTTTCAAGTAGTTGTAGACAGTGACAAGGTCTCCCCTCAGCTTCCTTTTTTCTAAATAACCCTAGTTCCCTCAGCCACTCCTCAGACTTGTCCTGTGGGCCCTTCTCTAGCCTTGTTACTCTTCTTTGGACCCACTCCAGTACCTCCAGTGCCCAAAACTGAACCTAGTACTTGAGGTGTGGCCTAAACAGTGCCAAGTACAGAGGGACAATCACTTTGGTTCCTGCTGGCCACACTACTTTTGATACAAGCCAGGATGCCATTACTGGGCATCCTAAGTGCCTGCCTGAGCACACTGCCAGCTCATATTTAGCCGACGATCAAACCATACTCTAAGGTCCCTTTTTGATAGACAGCTTTCTAGCCACTCTCCCCCAAGCCTGAAGAAAAGTATAATGCCAGTACACCTTTCTCTGTAATGCTGGGGTACTGCTGGAAGCTCGATTAAGAAATAGGAGGGTACTCAACAGTTTTGGGAAAACACAGCATTGCAGTGTGCCAAAACAAAACTAGTTCTCACCAAGGACTTCAGGGAAAAAAACCTTAGGACTATTGGTATATCCTGTCTGGCTCCCTAGCAATATGTATTCTTTCCCACACTTTGCTTTCTATTGGTGGTACAACTAGGTAAAAACAACACAGACAGTGTCATCAAAAGCATGAGGACAACAGAGCATGCTTTGAGCACACAAGAAGCTGTAATAGGGTATAAAGAGCCTCAGAGACTGAAGAGAGGGAACAAAACCACACAGTGTCTTATTTTATGTTTACTTGTTCTTTTCCATCTCTGTTGCCTCCTTTAAACAAGAGGAAGCCTAAGCCTTGCAACCTGTCTCCCTGTAACTGGAGAGAGCACAAAGAGAGAGAAGAGATCATAGATCAGTTCCTTGTCAGACAACAGGAAACCCTTTGAACCAGTGGCTTGGAAATAAAGTGCTCAAATACTTTCCTCCTGGTTCCAATCTGCTCACCTCCCAGAGACCTAACTTATTTACTCAGAACACAAAACCTGCAGTGTGAAAATCCTGGTTTCAATGTTGTGATGGCTCTGCAGACACCTACTNTTGCAGTGTGAAAATCCTGGTTTTTTCAAGGTTTCAATGTTGTGATGGCTCTGCAGACACCTACTGAGCAGTCAGCTGTTTTTGTGAGTAACAACTGATGTATCAGAACATACTTTCATAGGCTGCTTCAGAGACACCTCAGCCTTTCTACTGTACTCATCACTACTCTCAATACACCCCTTTCTCAAGTACCCATCCACACATGTTCTTGTATTTTTGAGCTGTATGGGAAAGACTGTTCCACAACTAGGTTTGATCACTTCCAGACTACACTGTGGTAGAAAGAGACAGCTTTGTGAACCCTCTTCATCTTCCACAGCCGCACACAGTTTTGCCACCACATTGAGACTTGTTTTGGCTTGCTGCTTGACTCTAACCTGCTGATCCAAATGATCCCCAAACTCTCCTGTCATCATTGTTAACACTGGAGGAGTCAGGATTTCCCCTGCTCACAAGCCATGAATTATTTCCCCATATATCTAAAAGGTTCCATTCTGAATCTATGTATGTGCAGCAGACAAAGTCCTTTAGCATTGCTGCCATGAAAAAGGAACCTTAAATTCTATACAAGCTTGCAAGTCTCTGGGAAGTGCCTAGAAAGAATAACCACATTAAAAGTTTTTTGAAAGTATCTGAAGAAGTTTAATATGAGTTTATAAATCAAGACTTCTTAAAAACTAACATTAGCAATTTTTTTAAGTATTAGACTTTTTTTTTAAAGCACAGTAAAAACACAAAAAGAGCAATTAATTTGAATTATAACAATTGTCATGTTTTACAACTGTAATATTTTCTACTACTGACCTCAGGAAAAAAAAGACTGTAAACAGGATGCGTTATCTTTGACTTCGTTTCAAGAAGAGCTCGTTCCTTTCTCTGTATGCTTTGCTGTAATTCTTGCCACTCCTGTCAAAGATAAGTTTAAGAGTTTCTGTGCCATTTTTTGCATTAAAAAAAGGAAGAAATTTTAGATGGTGGAAACTAGAAACAAGTTCTGTGCATTATAAAAGGGCGTGTGGAGATTAAGTTATACACTATGATTCAAAGGAAAAAACAACAGTAAAAAAGAAGAGACCACTCATATAAATATTTTAAAAAACCCAGAATGCAGATCTTGCACACATCCTAGAAAGTTCACATCTACAGCACTGTCTGTGAACACTCACTACCTGACCTGTGTAAGTCGCAATTACAAGCTTGAGGATTCTTTTCGCATCAGAAACTTATTCTCAACCAGTAAGGGACTTCCAGCTGTCACTCTGAAGTCTTTCACTGCAAGACCTGTGGTGCACAAACTATCTACCACCACAATGCCTCATTCTCAGTTACAGTTTCCAACAACTAACTACAGTTTAACAAGCACATGATCACGTTTGTTCAACTACTGCATGCTTATAGTATGCAGTTTGCAACAGTCAGCACAGGTAGAGATCAAAGTTCAAAAGAGAGACCTTACCTCACAAAAGCAGCAGCAGCTAGTAATCAAATTAAACCAAAAGAAATAGAACACTTTCCCTGAAGTTAAGCTACTTCTGTCATGTAAGTTTCCTGCCTATGCTACAAATACCCTTCACTACCCTGACTGAAACAGACTTGCAATGACAAAAACTCTTATGCTGAAATGAGGCCTGAAAACCTCTGCAGAACTGGTATTATTCCTTTATCCTAGTGTTGCTCAGCCTGAGGTGATGCTAGAGGATTAAAATACTTTTTCTCTCAACCCCACAGGCAACATTACCCATCAAGAAAAAGTAAAGCTTACAGCTTCATCATCTTTGTTTTGCTTCTCATCTTGGTCTCTGTCAGAATCTCTGTCGCTTCCATCATCTTTTTCACTCTGAGAGTCTCTGTTTGTTTCTTCTTCTTCAGATTCACTTCCTTTATCAGATACTTCATCTTCCTCTTCCTTAACAACTACTTCCTAATGGGAAAGAGAAAAAAACCCAATTCTCTTAACTTTGTTTGTCTGCATTGCCACAGTACTCAGTGTTCACAGCACTTGTCTTCATGCCATAGCCCTTCTTTCCTACATTAAGCCACAGTCATCTCAGTGTGTGTCTATAATGAGAGTTAATCTTTTTCTCCTCGTGTGTTAAGAGGTGCAGGGAAGCAATTTTCCTTCTCCATATGGCATCCACAACACAAACAGGAGAAAGCAGAATTTGATTCTGGGGCTACATTTAAAAAAGTTGTAAGGAAGTTAGAAAGACTATAAGATAGCATCTACAAAATAACCCATGAGCTGGAGAAAATACCATGCAGCAGGAGCAGAAAGGTACTAAAAACTTAATTTATCAAAAGGAAAGGTTCATTCCTGTCTTTTTTCACTGAAGGAAAAGCAGAGTATAGAGAACGACTCGCATCCCAGAAGGCAGCATAACATGAACTCATAAGAAAGCACTAGGAAGCCAGAGTTCTGAACCAGCTGGGCACAACTTCCACCAGGTCACAGGAAACATTACTGTGGCAGTTCCCTGATTATTTTACCAGTAATGTGTAAATTTTTTTTAAAAAAAATAAAATGCAACAGACAAACACCCAACAGATTAGGAGTTATACATAAACAAAATACTAAAGTATCAATGAATCTATGAGCTACCCCATTAGCTTGTTTTTGTTTCTGTTGTTTTGGTGGCTGCAATGAAGGTGGCACAGGTTTCTTTTTCAGCGGCTTCTTTTTCTTTGATTTTGAAGCTTTCTTGGTTCCTTTATTCTTTTGCTGCCATCCTTTGCTCTTAACTTTGTTGACATCTCCTTGCTGTGGGAAAGTATTTTAAATATTTATTGCATTCATTAAATGTCAGGCCATCACTGTACTTTAAGGATTTTATGTGAGATCGAAAGCACAGCTCAAGAAACAATTCAGTAGGCATTCCCAGAAAAAATAAAAACAAAACACTTGAAGCACACAATTAGCAACTCAAGCTCTGAAACAAAAAGTTATCTTTAGCTAGCAAGAGGAACATTCATTCTTCACTTACCCCATCTTCTGCTGGTTGCTCTTCTGCTGCACATATAGACTGTTCCTTTTCAAATACTTCCTGCATAGGAATGAAGACATGAAAACTATTAATGCCTCTCTGTACCAAAAGAGCAAACTTTTACTTGATATTTTAACTTAAAGCTGAATCACCTTAATCAAGTCTGAAAGTTTACTCATTATGTCAAATTCTTATCAGTGACAAACACAACAGGGGATTAACAGATGAAAATTAAACAGTATTTCAAACATTTGGTGCAGGACTTTTCCATAACTAGCATTACAAAGAAATTTAGTAACAGTATGTAATCTAGTTCCAAAGAAACTACTTGTTTTATGAGGCATACAAAATCCTGTATCACAAAAGCCAGCAGTAGAAAAATGCAAATTGTGTTCCATTAAGAACTTCAAAAGCTGCATGGCCAGTCTGGGGCACAGGACAAATCAAACCAGAAATGTGAAGAGCTAAATGTCGCTATTATGCAGACGAGAACACGTCTGTGCAGATGCAATTTTTTGATGCATGTCTTTCCTCAAGAGATACTACAGGCATATAAGGAGCCACCTTATACAACTATAGCAAACACAAGACACCATCACAAAAAAGCATCACACAGATGACCTAAAATCTAGAGCTCACCTTTTATCTGAGAGGTAGACTACCTAGCAGTTAATAAAAAACACCTTCAGTGAGCTTTCTACATGCTATCAGATATTTTAATTTCTAGATACAGTTCAATATGCCCACAATTTTTAGTTTAATTTTTAATAACCAGCACAGTGATACAGTGCTTTTACTTCCTACCTACTGCATCCTCTGTTACCACTGAAAAAGGCTGGAAAAGACCTTTAAGACCATCAAGTACAACCATTAACCCGACTGTGCCAAACCCATTGCTGAACCCTGTCCTTAAGCTTCATCTCTACATTACTTGAAACTCATACAGGGATGGTGATTCAACCGATGATGCATTCTGAAAGCCCACAAACACATGGTACTTGTATGTTCTGACTGCGTTCTGCTCAACTGGCTTTGGTGGCTACTCTGATCCTCACTGTGACACACACACACTGGCATGCCTTACCTCAGAGGCCTAAGCCATACTTCCTGTTTACTCAATTATTAGCTAAAAGCTTACTTTCTTGCTGCATAAAGCTTTGTGTTCAAAGAAAATCATTACTGCATGTTAAGCTAAAAAATAAGCACAAATCAGAAAATTAAGTGCTAAGATGTAGTATTATTTTGTTTACATCACGTTGTGATTCACTCAGCAAGCCAAGTTTTCATGCAGCACTTTATGTTATGTATATTCTACACTCTGCTGGACTGAATTTCTGTTATTGAAGCGTCTACAACACCCAGGAGATTTGTAACATTGAGCTCACATCAGGTGAAATCAAACCTGTCCCAAGTACCAGAGTGAATACTTCAGTTCAAGAACTAAGCTCCAAAAGTCTCTTTTCCTGTTATTTACAGACCTCAGGGCAGTATCACTTGCCATATTCTTTTACAGTTCCCTAGACAACTGCAGTGGGTCAGATCAAACTTTGGTTTGATTCCAGGAAAACTCTCTCATTCAGAAACAAAACATAAGGGAGGATTAAGAGCACAAGTTCTCAATTTCAGGTCTTTATTTTACAGTTAATTACAAAGAAAAAAAAAAACCCAATCCAAAGTGTTAGCTTGCAAGGAAGAAACTGCTGTTTATATTAACTTGCAGGAACCCTGAAGTATTCTTAATACTTACTGCCATGGTCTGTCTTGTTAGTGTGACGAGAACAGTGACAAGAGAACCTACTGTAATATTGTTGCTGTCTTCGTCATCCAAAACTAGTGTAAAAAGAAAAGAAATAAGTTTTTTTAATGTCTTTAAAGCCTTTTTTTCCCATTAAGGAATGTCTCTGCTGTATTTAAATAAAAGCAGATTCTAGAATTTTAAACTGAAAATAATTTCAAAATACTATTCATGCTACGTCTTGTACAACCTCAAATATACTGTCAGGATGAGGCCTGGTAATTCAGCAAGCTATAAAACGAAACATTGAGTTTGAAATTTTAATTGCATGAAGGTTAAAAACCTCAAAGTTACAGCTGCTGTGGGAGCCATAACATTGTAGTATTGTGCATTATATATTAAAGCATAAAACTTCAGAAACATGAAATACTGCACACGAGCAAAGGGAACCTGTTATATTTGTTCTGGGAATCATAACTTTGATTTTTTTTTTTTACTTTCATGTGATCAACAATTTCATTTCAATGCCACATTAAAATCATGCATTTAATTCTTTTTCTAAAGTGGAAAGCAAAGGAAAAAATAATTATTGTTGCTGTTTTATTTAGCTAAGACATCAAACTTAATGCCCACAGAAAAGCCCCTGAGAAGTCTGTATCTACAGTCTATGAACTGGAGAAGACCGCAAGTTGGGAAGGAACAGCATTGTATCCTAATGTAGAAACTTTATTTATCCCCTTTCCACAAGAAAATGTTTTACACGTATGTTTACTATGATACACATATGTTTAATATGAAGATTGAATTTTAAGCAGATTAACAGGACTGTGTATAATAAGATAAAGTCTTTTGCTTTTAAAAGCCACACTAATGATTTAGGAATGCCAAGATTAACAGACATTTGCTTCCTTAATAGGTACTTCACTAACATTTCCTTCTCACAGAGAATCATGAGTAAGCCAAACTACACATCAGGCTATTCAAACAAAACAACTCATTTTGAATTTGATCACTGCAACCACAGTAACAATACGCATTAGGAACAAGTATCAGAGCAACCTTACCAAAAAAAAAAAATCTCATATTTGCTAGCACCAGTCTGGTACAAAATAAAGGAGGCCACAGAACCAACTCACTTTCCCCTAAGAAACTGCCTAATGGGAAATGCTTAACAATGTACCTCACCGTCAGTAGGGCAAAGCATTGCTCATTCATCAAAACAGTGCACACAAAAGGTAGCTAGGCATAGCAGAGACTAATTTTGCCAGATGTAAAACCCACACAAGGATTATCACAAAGGAACTCATGAATATACAGTCATCAGGATCTCCAACTCGAAAAGCCACAAAAGGACTCTCCACACTGGAGTAAGCTGAGCACAAATTCTGGAATAAGCAGAGTTTTTAAGATAGCTAATAAAAGTGATATTTCAACCAAAATTCCACATTGCTCATGAAATATTAAATCAACAGATGAAATATCAGACAATCTCCTGTAAGAGAAACTACTGGCAGCTTGGGAAGTTGTGAAACATTTTACAGTACTTTATGTCCTTGGACTACAAATCTCAGGTACAAGAGCTGCCACTCAAAGGTATGCAATTTCCAGGTCACCTAAATAACAGTGAGTTGTGTTTCAGTGCCCTCCAAAGCTTACTGCCGAAAGGCTATCAAAGTGTCAGAACAACAACATACACAGAGCAAAAGGACCTCCCACTCACCCTGTGGTTTTATATCCATAGTGACATATGGGAAGCTGCCAAGGACAGCCATAACTTCATCATACTTCTTATCTTCCAGGAAGTGAAGTAAATTGCGACGATCAGAACCTTTCAAACTCACCAAATCCTGGATACTTTTGATTTTATACTGAATTCAAAATTTAAAAAAAAAAGGAAAGAAGTCACATGGTAGCAAAAGAATAAACTCTTGGTAATACGTCACTTCTGCATGCCCACTGCCAATACATTTACACCACTTTACTTGTTCTTATTAAAAAAAAGGATGCTTTAGGAAACCAGCAAGCATATGTTTTGAGAAACAACAAACACAGAGGTTGCATTTCCAATAAAATTAATCTCTCGGCCATCTTTTTCAGAGCTGAGCCAAGAAATCTTACTAATCCGATTCTTTTTCTACGTAGTCATTTGTATTTAGTTTTTCCTGCTAATGTAAGTCTGAAGGCACTGAAGTACTCTCCCATTCCAAACTGCATTCCATTCCTCAAGATTTGCAGAACAGAGCTAAAAGGATAAACCACAGCTTTGTCTGAACACTCAGTTACCTCATCACTACAACGTCCATGTTTTACTAAAAACAATATAATGCATCCATGTAAACTGATCCTAAGGGATCCTCCAACCTACAGGACTGTGTTTTTGAAGAGCTCAATTCATGGCAATCCCGTACAAACAAGCTTAATAAATGGGTCTCTTCCCTCTTTCAGGGACGGGACAGGTGGCATTATGACAGACAAATCTTCAGTTTTGTATTTCAAAAACACATGTCAAGCTACAACTTAAATTGTGTACTTTTTTGTCTGCTCCTTTAGTTTAGGGCTGGATCAAGAAATGTTTAATGGTACCTAAAAGAGGATCATTCTTTTACTTCATCCGAAGGAAAAGACTACTTGACTATTTGATAAACAAGCCTCCTCAAAGGGAATTAAAAAAACGCAGTACTTCAGAATTCTTTGTCTTCTTGCTAACACAGAAGCATTTATACACCACTTAAGGCTGTAGTTAAAGCTAAACAAAACTTCCATGACATAAAAGAGTATTTTTAAGATTGATCCAAGTTAAGTGTAGCAACACTACTGGAGAAGTCAACAGCTTCTACTAGAAGATAACTGCTTGTTGCAAGCACTCCTAGAAAATATGCTACAGCCAAAGAAATGAGCAGGTTTGAACACAGTGACAATCAGTAAAATTGAGTCAAGAAATGTATGCAAGTGTTCAGACAAGACTACTCCTTAAAGTCTGCAAATACCAACACTTATCCAACTACACACAAAGAGCTTTATAAAGTATCCTTCTTCACACATGCGTATCTTTCATACATAAACTTCCCACAATAACTGAAATTTTTTTCCTTTTATAAACTCCTCTGTGCTACCTTCTAGATCCAGTTTGCCAGAAATGTATCAAGAACGATATAAAGTCAAACAAGAAAAGAAGCCAGTAGTAATTCCAGTCACATTCTGGAAAAATGTTCAATAGAAGCTGGCATTACATAATAATGAAAACCCGTTTCTTCCGCTTGTGAGGCCAGCATAGACCGACCTTCTACATTCCTTTACAGTTAACAGATCTGATCTTCACAGATTTTAAACAAACAAAAAGCACCCAGGCCATCTAGAAAGATTGTAACGAAATCCTGAAAAGTAAGTGATTTTTTTTCCCCCCTCTTAGTTTGTCCACGATCTTTCTTTTCTATAGGCAAACAGACAGCAGCAGCAACATAAAGTGTCATAGGTGTTGTAAGAAGTTATCATGTGCAGTTTGATACCTTTTTATGATTGGAGACTCGCCTAAGATTGTCCTCTTCAATGTGAGGCAGCTGCAAAAGCGGAGACTTAAACTGCTGAAGTCCCTGGACAGTCATCTGGGAAAGCTTCATACAGTTTTCCAGAGATCCCAAAGATGGGGCACGGAACTCCCTTTCTTGGGGAGAATGAAAGAGACAACATCATTTTTTTTCCTTCTTACACTTCTAGAATACGTTCCTGTTTTAAGCCAACCAAGCAAAAGCAAGAGGCATCTTAAAATGTTCAGCATCACCAACCAGGAAGCATTTTTACTCTCACTGCACTCACAGTGCTCGGCTGACACTTATTCTCCCATTATGTAGCTGAACACTAAGAAAGGAATAGATGTCCATCTAACATTGCCTCAGGGAACAACAGCACAACACACCTATGCAATTACTACTGATAAAAACCCCAACGTTTAACTTAAGGGGAAAAATTAGGGGAAAAAAAGCATCAAAACCAACTTGTTTTAAATTTGTGTATTCAACAGATACGTGTGTGCGTGTATAATGCGTGTAGCTCTGCTTTACAGGCGTATAATTAAATACAGTTTATCATTATGCATTATTCCTTTACATTATTTGTAAGATTTTTATCTTGGACAGGCACATTCCATGCAAGAAAAAAAAACCCCGAGGTATAAGCAAAGCTAGGCAGAGCATGTTATACTCTGTTAGAAAACAGCCTAGCTGTAAAAAAACACCAAAGGCACGGCTTTGTTTAACCTCAAGGTTAAAAGAGGTATCTGAGCAAACACCTTTTTGACTTTTCTTGTAGAAATTATCTATAATTTAGTTAATATTTTCAAGTGTAAAAAGGTATACACTCTACTTGATTAAATCCATAGGACAGACAAGGAAAAAAATCTTAACCAGAATGAAGCAAAATTTTTAAAAGTCACTTAATACTCATCACATTTGCAAAGACATGAAAATCAAAGCTGACTGGTTTCCACACACTGCAATTTAACTTTTTTAGACAACCATCTACTCACAAATAGGACTTCTGAAAACAGTGTTTAGAAAACTAATTTCAGAACTATCCCACAGCTCAAGAGCTGCTGCCAGTTGGGAACTGGGAATATTCAGGTCACTATGTGTACTTTACCACAAAATAGAAAAGTCAGACCCTTGTCAGAGAGCCAAGAGGAATTTCAGCTACTTACATCTTTTTCTGAACTTCTATGTGGCATATGAAATATTATTCAACTAATACAATTTCAGAAGAATAGTTTCCTCATACCTGTACTGGAGGTATCTTTGCAATTTAGTTACAGTGCCTGTCTAGAGGATACTCAGAAAAACCTATCAAATATCTAACCACAGCTGAGGTCTTGATACTATATCCATCAATAAATATAATCTCACGTTAGGTGAAGATTACTGTTACAATGAAAAACATGGTTATTGCTCCCTTCCAGGTTTCAAATTTTCTCCCCAGTGGTCTCACAGAGCAGTAAAGATAGGGCTTAAAAGAGAAGCAGAAATCTACTTACTCCATTCACATCCTGTCTTAAAAAGAAGTAAGAATGCATACCACAGTCCAATACGCTTACATCCTCCCCCCCATTTTCTACTTCGCTTATGAAACACAATTTTCAGCACCACTAACAGTAGTGCTGGGAAAGATCTTCCACAAAACCATTCCTGTTAGAAGACTATCAATGCTTGTTAAAGGAGTTTTGGTCTAGTAAAGATGAATCAATGAGTATTATTTGATGGCAAGCAAAATGGTGCCCAGTTTGCATTAAAAAAAGAAAGCCTAGCTCATCTATGTCTGTTGCAGTAACAGAAGGGATGCAAATCTTAGCTTCTTTACACTGCACACAACTATATTCAGCATATTTTTTTATTTTTGCTGTAAAAAGGCAAAACTTAAATATTTATTTCAATGTAAATGTAATTTCTATGGCAATTGTAGCAAAGCACCTGCCAATTCAAGTTTAGAAAAAAGAACCACAACACAACATAACAGGCTTCACAGCACTGGAAACAGAAATGGAGAAATAGAAGCAACACAGAGAAATGAGCTCAAACACAAGTGACACTCAGAAAAAAAGAATTGTCAAAGTGCAAATTAAAAAGCAGATGAACACAAGGTTCAGTATGTCTCATACTAAATGTTTACTACCAACGATGGACCACATCCTTAGAAGAGGCTTTCAATTGCATTCAAGGAGAAATTTTTAATTGCTGAATTTACAAGGTGAACAAGGAAAGCCGGGGTTTCAGAGCAGGGCTTGGCAGCAGCAGCATTTCAATCATCAAAACAGAGATCTCTCTCATTACAGTGAGAAGGGTAAAAGTGCATTCAGTCATATCTAAATATCATAGGTTAAGTTTCCCCACAAGAACCAAAGACTTTATAAAATACTGCAAAGAAAAATCATATTTACTAGTTTTAATTATACCATTTCTTACCTTCCCGGCTTCGAGCCATTATTATTAGTTGACAGATCACATTAATCATTTCTTGAAGTAATGCAGGACTCTTTTTCAGGATAAACTGCTGATCTGCAAGACATAACTAGTTGCAGTTACGTTGCACTTCTATGAGGAAAAAAGGGGACAGTTTACATGACATGGACATTTAATGCTGCAGTCTTCATTGCTATTCACTCCTGTGTTGTTGAAAATTATTCACACTTACACATCCATCAACTGCATTTTAAGAAAACAGGAACAAGAAATGGCTAAGAGAGAATACAAATTTTCTGTACCTGACAAGCAGCTTCTACACTAAATGAAGAATTACTTACTAGATCCATCTGAAAAAGCAACGGGAACAGCCCTGACAATTTACCAGTCTTATTAAAATAGCATTAGTTCATTAGGTAATCACAGGTTAAAAAAAACCCTCTTGTTGCACTTCATTTTATAAAAAAATACTAGTTGTTTAGTAGATGCTATTTAAAACTGCAGGGTTTTCTTTTGTAATAAAATGGAAAATGTGAACCAAAGCATCTTGTTTGCTTTGTTGGGTTTTTTTTAAATTTGCTTTCAAATATAGACTATCTCATCTTGGCTGGTGAGCCTAAGAAGCCACAAGGTTCACCACTGAAACTTTAGAACAGCGTTTACATAATCTGAAACGTTTCTATTTACAAGTATGGAAAACCACAAAACACGAAACCGAAATTCACATGTAACTGATACTTTTAAGTCCTTATCTTGTGACCTTTGTTTGACTTTTGGGGGCGGGGGGGGGGGG
>VXBP01010059.1:123623-172027 GCA_013400115.1 Rhinopomastus cyanomelas
GCTCTGCCATCATCCATCCACCTGGTTACGCCCTCATAAAAGGCTATTAGGTTGGTCAAGCATGACTTTCCCTTTGTAAAGCTATGCTGACTGACCCTAATGACCCTCCTGTCCTTGATGTGAAAGTAATGGTTCTGAGTATGGTAGCATGCAATGTTTTGCTCTACCCAACAATGTCCGATTAGGAGGGAAGCCAATACCTTCTTCAAGGATCTCAGGAACTTTCATCCTGGCAAGATGAGTCAACAGGAGTACTCTGGCTTTCAGGCTGTAAGGGCAGGTGAGTGGAGGCTCATTCTTCTTTAAATTTATACCACCAATTTCTCTGATTAACTGAAATAATTAAATACAAATAACTATTCTGGTGCTCAAGAGAAACAAATACAGGAAAACAGCTTGCAAAGGAAAAAAGTTGCATTCACAAAAATCAGATTTCAAAGACACTTCCCTGCAAAGTCCTGCAGATATGGACATTAACCATTTTTATTCTTAACACAGCTCCAAGAAGTATCTTTAAATGCTTTGTTTCAATGTGGGATATAGGGGGGAAGCAAAGATTTGCATAAAAGAAGCATGTCTGAACAGCAGTAAGTAGATTTGTATTGATAAAATTCTGATTTTATTGCAAATGCTTACTAGATTTAACCTTAATATGAAAACCTCAGAAATAAACTCAGTATGCACAAGCAACAGTATCATCTTCAGAGCCTTCACTCATGTAAGACCTGGGCAACATCCTAAGAAACAGTTTTGAGTACCATAGGAAAGAACATTAGGTAAGCTTGAACCCGTGGTAGGATGAAGAGCAAGTATTTTAGTTAATAAAAGCATCAACTTGAAGAAAGTGTGATATTCTTCATTAAGGATGATCTAACTTAATCCTAACTGGACCAAGGCACATAGTTCAAACAGGTCTCTCAATTTTTTGAGGACCTTGGACAAAAAGGATGCAAAGCCAAGTAACAGAACCTCATGGTTTATAAGAATCAATACACAGCCCCTTCATCAAGTCTTGTTACAAGACACTGAAGTTTCTAAATCTCCAGCCACAAAGGGAAGTTTCAACAATCAGGCTGCACTTACCTTTGACCAATCTTTCCCCCACACTTGAAACAAGAAGTTAGCACATGCTAACACAACAAGCACCTGCTGGTATAACACCAGACCAAGATGACCACAACTGTAGTAAAAAAACTTTTAGTGGAAGTATCAATACAGAGTTTATGATAAAACAAAAAAATTGAGACATGACCATGGCCCAAAAAGCAAGATACACTAACAAAAATTATTAGCAATACCCTTCTGTATTGATGCCGTTGAAACTCACACCACCACATACACTAAGTAAAAGAAAACAGATGACACTGCTGACTGGAACAAAATCCAATGGCATAAAATGCAAAGTTAAGCACTTGCATACTAACATGAACTGCAGTCCAAAGATGGAAACTCATTAGCTGAAAAACAGAGGCATATAAGGTAAGAAATGTGGAAAAACACCAATCCCGTGCTAGTTGTATTGAACCAACATATGAAATAGCTGTGGAAAATAGCATACGGGAAGTTATTTGCTGCAGAAACACAGGGATAGCAGTGCCACCAACTAAGGCACCACCAAGACTTAAGATGGGATCGTGTAGATCATCCTGAGCACACAAAATAGAAGTAATCTGAAAGTTAGAAATTCATCAGCTGGGGACAGACCCTATTCAGCATGTAGCATAACAAGGGAAAATAGGATGCTTTGGGGAAAAAAGAGGATTAAAAGAGAGCAACTTTTTAATTCAGCAAAATGAAGACAAAAAGAGAAAGAACGGGCTATTGCTTCTGTTTAAAAATGCATTAAGGCTACACACAGCAAGAATCATTGGGACTCAAGAATAATGATGACAAAAAACATGGATACAAGTTGTTCACAAACAAGACTCCAATCCACTAGAACAGCAAGTTCTAGAACAGATACACAGTGGGATACAGTTACACCAGGCTTGGCTGACTTTTAAGTAAAGAAAGATGAAGTATAAATGACTTGCACAGTGCCAGTGCTTGCAACAGCATGGGAGAAGAACTGATGATCAAGGTGCTCTTCCCCAGTCATGTGCATCAAAGCACAGTACCTACTGAAAAAATCTCACATAACCACAACTGCAGCTCTTCCTTTCAAAAGTCCAAAGATAATTAAGAATTTTTTTAAAGAGAGGCAATTAAGTGAAGAGGTATCACAGTCTACTTCTTTGTACTTGAGACACAAAAGGATGTTTCTGACTTGAAAATAAAATTGTATATGTGGCAAAGGTTAAGCCTGTGAGACTACCCTTCTTGTTCTGCAAACTCAAAGCATTTTTCTTCACTGGAGGATTTTGCATACTGTGCTTTAAACTTCTTAAAAACCAAAGTGTTAGTTTCAGACAAATAAGACTCCCTGAAACTCTGCCAGCAATAATTATTTGCTATGGTATGCACTAGGGTCTCTCTGTTGCAAAGACCAAGTGGACACAAAAATAGAAGGCAACCAGAGGAGAACTGACATATCTGGATGACTTTTTATAATAATTAAAGATATTATTAATTCTGACAGCAGATATTTAAACAGAATTATTAGAATACTTAGCTGGTTCTGTATTAATGATTTAAAATAATCTAATCAAAAAGCAATCACCTCCTTATATCAATACTCAAAATTTACAAGAACTGACACTCTAATTCCCTAATTAGTTCAGCCCCCCCCAAAAACCCAATCCACCAATCTATATACCAAGCTGACTCCATTTAAGCTAAGCATTATCACTAATTAATTATATCTTCTCTTTAAAAATAATTACATCTAGCTTCTCATTTATATATTCCTTATTTCCATTTCTGAAGATATAACAGTTCCAACATTAATGCCTTAAGAACCTTAAGTCTATTAGCCGATCACCTAGAAAAAGCCTCATCTCTTCCTTCCATTGAAGGAGTCAAGTTTTTTTACAATATCCCTTGATATAACCAACCTGTGGTATCTGAATGTTGTCTGCTGGTCTGCTTGTGGCATCTTTATTGTACTGAGGATCAAATTCTGATGCTCCTGCTAAAACCATGATAAGCCCTGCAAAGATAATTAGAGGCAGACAAGAGAAAACATCAGCATCATCCTATGCCACTAATTTCTTCAAAACCCTCAGCTACAAAATTCCCCACTCTGATCCCAACAAACACTAATAGCCATGTTCTCTATTTAGCGGATCAGCTACCACTGCCACAGGGCAAAGGAGGCAAGAACCAATGCCTGGCACGCAACAAAAGAGATCGCTCAAGGTTTCATTTTGCATGGCATCAAATCCAGCCTTTCCCTCTAAACGTCTTGGTTAGGCTTCTTCAGGGCTGGCAGACAGCACTGCACAGCATTTTTGCTAATTCTGCCTGCCCAGGGAACCATTCCTCTCAGCAATTTATGTACCTGTGGCAGCACCACAATGAGAGTATTGGAAGAGGAGGCAGAATGGATAGTATTTCTACTCAATTTTCTGTTCAGTCAGCACTGAAAACTCACCAAAAAAAAAAAAAGGCTTTAAATTATTAGAAAAGCAGTTCAATAAATACCCCCGTTAACAAATCCATTTAAACTGATGGACGGCTTTTTGTCTAATGTGATTAGGCAAACCCGTATTAGCTCAAAATACCCTGCTGTGTAATTAAGATCAGCAAGTCATAACCAATGGGGTATTTTAGCCCCCTTGTGAACTTTCGGTTCATGAACATATCAGATGCCTTAGCCATAGACAGTAAGAGAAAGTTCGCTCCATCATTTACTCCAGTTAAAATAACTTTTTCAGCAACAGCTACTCAAGCCTCAGTCTTAGATTTTCAGCAAGTTCTCCTCCAAGCAAGTCAAAGTTATTCTGTTTACTTTGCAGCACTCAGTGTATTCCATCTACTAACAATTAGTCTAGCTCCCTAAGCACCAATTTTCAGTTCCATTCTTGACTACCTATTTACTTCCTGAGCAAAGCATATTGAAAAGATTCAAATACATATACATACACACTTTCCTGTATATACACACTTTCCTATTTAAGATTCACAATTGTGGATTACAAAAAGAAGTAAGCTTTATAAACATACTTGTCTTTAAACCTAAAAAAAATCTAATACAAAGCAATTCAAGCAGATTACGCAGATTTACTTCACCACTTCCCTAGCATGGTTTGATTACGTTTGCCAAGGCTTGAGCCTTGAGTTTTGGCAGCAATGTCTCACCACTGTGGCATTCAGAACTAAGCCAAAGCCCTACCTGAATACTGTATGGTTTGTCTGAAACATCTCAGCTGCAACCCAGTTTTCATTCTGTCAATACAACAGACCTTAGCAGAAAAGCTTGACCTGCCTCTGACTCCCTGAAAGCACGAACTTAAACTTAGGGTTAACTTCTTAACCCATCTGTAGGAGAGACACAGCAAGCCTTCAAAGCTATGGCTGTGAACATGGTTCAACGTGAAGTCTACTGTTAACAATACTCCTAGATGCCACGCATTATCTGGAAAGTGTTTCTGTTCAGGAGGAAAGGGGTACATCAAGAGCAAATGCCTCCAGCAATATTCCGGCAAATCTAAAGCTGAACAATGGAGCAACACAAATGTATCAGAGAATATCTTTACAAACCTGCTTTGATGGGTTTTGGGGCATTTTATTCTGCTTTTCAGTTGCTCAAAGCATGTAATCTAGTAAAATCTAGTCTAGAGCTAACTAGTACCATCATAATTCTTCAGCTCAACCTGAAAGATCCAATTCTGTATCAACATAATTCTACAGATTCCCCAAGTAAAAGCCTGGTTTATTCCTTTCTGTTGAATATCTGAGCAGGTTTCCTGCCTCAGGCATTGGGAAGTTGCTGAGACAACCGGTGAAATTTGTTTGACTCTGCAAATTGGTATGACTGGTGTGCAGCTTCCTGTTTCCTGCTGGTCCTTCACCTTTTTATTGACTTTGTCTGGAGAGACATGTGACACTAGACTAAGCAAAGCAGTCATCTTGCCATGGGAATTTGGTGAATGGAGAGAGAGAGAGAGAGAGGGAGAGAGAGTGTGTAGTAATTCAAAGACAGTGGAGGGAAAGTTTCACCTGAAATCTATTTTTTCTGAAATGCAGACCTTTCCCTCATTTGTGGCCATAGGAATTGGCATGCTCTAAACGGAGGACTGGCTTGGAAGCCAATGGAACAGGGAACTGGACTTCAAAATGCCAGCTGGTGCTGAGAGATGTGCACATGGACTGAATGGATTCCACATTCCACAAGGCAAAAAATACTGCAAGTCTCTTCCCTTTGACGGAGTGGGGACAGTAGCTTGGTTCAGTTATGTAAGAACACATGATTAATCTCTATATGTCTCTGTTTTGCTGCTTTTATGTGGAGTGAATTAAATGTTTAAATGTCTATTTTTTTTCTCCAAGAACTGAGCTAGTGTTTGGATTTGCCTGTGGTTTTTTTAATCTGGGGGGTTTTTTTGCCCCATTAGCACATAAATTAAATGGTTATTTTTATCTTGTGCCTGATCAACTAACAGCACTTTAAACATGAGCAGACAAGAAAAATAAGTACAGTCAAAAACAAGTAACAGTAATATGAAATTTAATGGAATACAAGTTTCTAAAATAAATTTAGCTTTACTATAACAAGAACAGAAAACCAGAACAGCTTTTTCATTTCTTGGTGATATGAACATTTTATGATACCCCTAGAAAATTCCAAAAGCCTATTTTGTTACAATAACAAGAAAAACCGTGCTTGTAGTGGTCACATACTAATTCAAGACTACAGGCTGCCAGGGTGCTTTTCCCAATACACAAATACAGATCTCTGTAACACTCTCCCCAACACTTCATTTTATAGCATACTCCTCACTTGCAACAAATTGAAATAATTTAACTTAAAATTCTTCTGCTTTATAAGCCTTTGATAACATCAACAGATTGCCATTGTCGATGAACACATCACCATTTAAAGAGGCCTTTTACTTACGTTTCATGTCCATGTTCCGTGTTTTGTAGACAAAGTATGTATATATTTGAGTTGTCCGGATGAGAATCTGATCTCCACTGTATCGTATTGACCGATACCACCAGGAACCCTGCAGTATTTAAGAACAAACCAACATCAGCAATCATGAAGCATCAAAACAGCTATACTGGCTCACCTCATGTCTGTTTGTGACCAGCTAAATCAGCTCAATTGGTTTTTTTATTTCTATTAAGGTCAACCAAGTCTCATGAAGGAAAAGGAAACCAAGAATATTCGTTGACAAATAGTAAAAGCACACCCATATATTCTTCTGAGAGAATGCAAGGCCAAACCAAGAAAAAAATACAAGATTTATTTCCTTACACAAAAATTTGCAAAAAAATCACTCAAGTCACCTCATCAGAAAATACTTTTTAGAAAGAAAATCTGGAGGTAGTTGAGTGCACTTGCTGCTACTCTTCAGATTTAAGATATATGCCTTCAGGCTCACATGAAAAGTTTTCAAAATTAGCAGAAACACTCAGGTAGTTCCCTCATTAACATGATATCAGCGACTTCAGATTATGGAACTCGTTGTACACACTACTCTGTAATGAAACGAAAAATGATGTGCTGGGTTATAAACAGCAGTTTGGTCATTAAACTCCTCCCTGTAAGCAAAGCTCACCAACATGAGAAGAAACAAACACACATATCAAACAAATGAAAAGTAACAAGCAGAAAATAGTAAGTGATGCTTCCTTAAATCCCCCTAATATAGCAATAACTCTGCGATTCACTTATTATTTGGGAAATGCTCTATGACTGGTTGCCCACAAATTACTGTATTTAAATTATAATTGACTCTTCCATAAATAGATGAACACTAACAAAAGTCAATGCACAACTTTCTTTTAAAGTTTTAGCAATTAAAAATTTAATTCTAATTCCACAGATATCAAGCCTTTAAGTATAGGTACTGAAGAAAAATATAACTATAGCCAGCCTAAATCTGCATGAAGGAGGCTGGCCTAAGAGCTTTGGCAGGTACAGCTCATCTCTCTCACCTCCTTCACAGAACACCACTTAGGTCAGTGGAGGTCCAGGAAGAACTGTGCATTGGGATTTTCCTTTTTTGTTGATTTGTATTCAAAGGGTGGAAATTATTTTAGGTGCCCATCTCAGATAAACAATGAATATACAACTGTTAACTTCAGCTCCTTTATTGATTCATAAAAGGGAAACAGGCCCATTAAAGGCATGAATCATCTTGCATGTCTACTTTAGATTGAAAGTACAAAAAACTTGCTTCATAAAAGTGGCTATTCCACTTCATTGATTATAAAAAAACATCTACAGCAACAAGTCTGAATGCAGACATCTACATCTGGTACAGGAGCAAGAAAAGGCAGATTGTTTTTCTCTCTGCTCAGGACATTTCTTCCTAACAAGAGAAAGGATGTTTACTTTTACTTGAGCTATGACAAGCTCAGTATAAAATCACTGAAGTATATATATATACACACACAGAAAAGCACCAACAGACACCAACTGAAACCTACAAAGAAAAATTGGAGAAATATGTGAACACTACCCTGAATTTCAGATTTCTTATTTGATAACTTGAAATTGCCACATCTGAATCTTTAATTATGCAGACAGGCTCTTTTCAAAGAGAACGGAAAATGCCTGTCTGAGCCTCTGCATACAGAGATGCAAGCAGTTGTCAAGATGCCAATACTTTCTCAAATTAAAATCTTCTTCCCAAGAGCGTTAAGGCTTACGATGTCAATTTTTTGAGTCTTCCTTCACACCATACCCCAAAGGCACAATCACTGAATAAGAGACACCCTTCAAAAGTAATACTGTAGGACAAACACAAGACCTGAAATACCACTCACCTAGCAACTGATTCCTCACACAAAGAAATCTCAAGAGCAGACACGTCATGGGGTACAGAAGATGAATAAAAATTGGTATTGTGAAAACAAAAGCAGCCATAAGAAACCAAATCAACCACCAGCTACAGACATGTCAGTCTTGGCTGTACACCACTGAGTATATTCAAGTTCATCACATCATACTAATTTTTATGTGATGAATGACAGAAGGTATAAGACTTATTACATAACTCAGTCCAATGCTTACCATATCTAACACTGTCCCTACAGCCCCCTATCATGGCACAGTATTTTTATGGAAACTACACCAGCTACACTTTCTCTAATAACAGAAGAAAACAAAAAAAACCTCACTTGCTTGCTCAATGAAAGACAAGAAAAAGTCACTCTAGTCTAAGGTAGCTTTGTTTACAGCTTGGTTAGAGCAGGTAGAATGTCAATTATAAAACACTTACCACAACAACTGGAAGAATAACCATAAATGCTAATCCGTATACAAGCAAAACCTAAAGAAAAATCATGAAACACACTGCATTAGCTACTCCAGTTACTTAGTGCCACTCTTCCTTAATCTTTATTCCAAAATGCAGTCAAGCAGCATTACCACAATCCTACTAAAAATTAATGCAAGCTTACTGCATAATACCCATCTTTATTTCTGAAGAACAACTTATAAGTACTATAAGGGTTTAAATAAAGGAGTAGTGTTTAAGCAAAGAATGTAAGTTTAGCGTAAGTAGTCTAGATTACCCACATATCGTCTCTGTTTCTGTAATAATTAAAGACTTGATCGTTAAACAGTGACGCAATGGAGAGAGATGCTTACCACATTAAAAAAATTAAGTGGGTAAACCAAAAAATACCTTGAAGCAAGCAAATGCAATGCAAAGAACATTTAGATGCTGTATGATTATTACAGCATCACTAATAAACCAAATGGAACCACAAGTCCAGCTAACAAACCAGTTCTGCATATGTTTCATTGCAACAGCAAACGTACACTTTCCAAGTATACTAATACTTTACTCTTCAGAGGTTAGAGTTAAGCTACTCCAACACTATTGACCATTCAAATTTGCTTAAAGCATGTGCACTTGGATCATACTATCATGATTAAAACGTGCATTACGAAGCACAAACATTTCAAAGTTAACATGTGAAAGTTCATCTTAAAATCTGGAGCTAAGTTGACTCACCAAAATTGAATTTTTCTGGTCCACAATCCAAGCTGGCAAAGCTATACCGAAGCTTGTAGCTGCAGGATGAAAGAAAAAAAAAAATCAATACAAAATATTAATAGTCACATTAAGTGTCTTCATTGTACAAGACTTTTCTGCAGTTTAAATACATACAGCTCAGTAAATATGTGAACTACAAGAAAACGATTTGAACAAATTCATTCTTTTGGAAAATTTTTGTTCATTTGTAAGTTTCGTAAAGTTTTCTAAGCTGGAAATTGTAAGAGCCCTCTGCAGTTCACATTTCTTTCTGTGTGATTGGCATGAAAAAGAAAAGCACACTTCTCAGTTCTAAAGGAGTTAGGCTGCAGGAAATAGAAGACATGATTCACAGTCTGTAACACCTACAATTACACAGATGTGAGTACAGAATAGCATATAACACCTTTTCAGACATTTTAGTGGTAATAAATTGAACTTGAACGCAGCCTATCTAAATACTGAAAGTTCTAGGGAACTAACTTAATACTAATGTCTAGGGCCTGCTAAAAAAAAATGGAAAACATCAAAACAAAACCACCTACAAAAACCTCACACTGGAAAAGCATGCTTTCCTCAGTACGAGCAGGTATCAATGAAGACTGCTTTAAACATGGAAGATTGGGGGTTTTTAAAAAAAAAGAAAAAGATAAGGACCCCCTGTGTATGTAGATGCACATTGAGCACTACGTAGTTTTGCCACTGCAGTACAGGAAGGACATCAAGGTGCTAGAGAGAGTGAAGACAAGGGCAAGTGGCTGTGGAAAACAGATCTGATAAGGAGAGACTGAGGGGAGAAGAGGAGGCTTCAAGGCACAACTCATTGCTCTCTACAACTATCTGAAGGGAGATCACGTAGTGAGGCAGGTGTCTGCCTCCTCTCCTGAGGGACAGGACAAGAGGAAATAAGGTCAAGTTGTGCCACAGCACGTTTAGATTGGTTCTTAGGAAAATCTTCACAGAAAGAGAGGTGAGGCCTTGGAACAGGCTGCCCAGGGAGGAGATGGAGCCATCATCCCAGGAGGTGTTCAAAAAACAGACACATGGTGTTTCAGAAGATGGTTTAGTGGTTAGGGGTTGTAGGGCAGACGGCTGGACTTGAAGGTCTTTTCCAACCTTGATGATTCTATGATACTATACTGTTCTGATATTGTCTGCAACAGACTATAACAGCCATTGATTCAGAAAACTAGTTGATATGCTGAAGCCTAACATTACTTTCACGTAGTTAAGCTGTAAAGTGCTATTTATTGGGACAAAGGAATTCAAGCAAATAACTCAGACTGAATTTACTATGTCAAGTTAAACAAAATGCACTACTCCAGCAAAGAGTCTGAAGACACTTCCCTTCCATAACCTATTAATGGTTATGGATTTTTTGAACAATTTACTTTGCCTAGTGGTATCAATTTCAGTTTCCTGCAATATTTTTGACCCTTAGGACTGCAGCTTCTAAATGTTCCAGGAACAGTTCTCTCTCTTCTGGTCTGAGAATCCCTTGTGTTCCATCCATGCTTGCCGAGCTGAAGTACTAGCAAATACCAAGGGGAAATCATACACTAAAACTGTCTTACATTATTACAAGCATATTCTTTTACTTTCCAGGTCCCCTCACCTGCTTTAAACACTCTTCAAACAGTTTTGTGCATTGTAGTAAAGAAGCGAGTCACAATGAAGAAGAAAATCTTGGCTGCCTGTCTCTAACCTCCATGCTGCTTCAGCCAGGTAGAGAGGAATACTGCTTGCTGTTCTTCTGCGCTGGTCAGAGTGGGCTGTACCTCATCTAACCTGGCTAGGTCTAATACCAGACGTGCTACATCTCATTCCAGAAAACATCGCTGTAAGAGACTGTTGTCATTCTTTGGCTACAGGGAACTAACAAACTAGAGCACATAGCTCAGATACAGATTTTGACTTTTTGACACTACAGGTGTATAAATAGAGAGAAGATGAATTCCACTAAATTAGAAAGCTCTTCACACTTCAATGTGGAACAAGGTTACAAAGTGATGGAAGAAAGTATTTCCAGCTTCTTCCCATCCTTCAGATGAAGCCATGAGAGACCTGGAAGCAAGCATAGAACTCCAAGAGCAACTTAGTTTGAGTTAGGGTTTCAGAAGAACAGGAGGTTCAGACCCACAGTATGAACTGCTGCCCTACCAAAGAATCTCTTCATTTTGATCTCGAGAAATCCAGAGTCAAAAAAACCAGGAAACTTTCTGCCTTTAAATTCTTAGCTTTTGGCTAAGTTTTCTTTTGAAGTCACAGCCTAGATCCATTGATGTTCACTGACCTAACTGCCCAACCTAAAATCCTGTGCTTTGGGCAACACTCTGTAGCTACTGAATGTAAAAAAAAAACCAGTTTACCTTGAGGAATGGTCCCAGGAAAGTTAATTGTGCATAAACTAGACTAAGATTTATAGTAATATTTTGTTGATATTGTGGCAGTTATTTTTGAAGCAAGATCTTACTTGTATTTTGCAGCAAGGAGGACACAGTCCTCCAGCTGGTCTGTTGAGAAAACGAAGAGAAGACAGGAGCTGAAGGAAGTCTGCTATGCTGTAAACCACAGTTGTTAAAGAAACTGAACCATTCTCCCCCTCTACTCTGCCCTGGTGAGACCACACCTGGAGTATTGTGTCCAGTTCTGGGCTCCTCAGTACAAGAGGGATGTGGAGCTGCTGGAGAGAGTTCAGCGTAGGGCAACAAAGNATCAAAAATACCTGACTGTGATTCAGTTGGCAAGTCCTTTTTTTTGGAAGGGAGAAATAAGACTGTCTTTGAAGCACTGGTTCAGGGGCTGGATTTTTGCCCCCTCTGGAAACCAATTTCCCATGTTGGATGGGTATAATTCTGAAAAATAATTTCCAGAGTTCCCTCATGTCATCCTGACAAATAAGTTACAAATTCAACTTCTTACTTTCAAGCTGTCCTTAACTCATTGTAAATACATAGTATAACTTAGTTGCACGAACAGCAGCGTATCAACAAGCAGAGATCTATGCGCTTCTCGGTCTGTGATCTCTGATCTATGAACAATGTTCTTCCTCAAAAGAGTCACAAAGATTTTTACAAGCAACTCATGCAACTGCAAATAAGAGGAGGAGCAGAATTTATTAATTTTCAGTCTTATGTTAGTTTAGACCATCTACTTTTATGCATCATCAGAAACTTCCATGTATCATCATCAAGACTATTTTCATGCAGCTATCTGCCCAGGAACAATCTACCAGCATAAGGACTCCTCAAGTTGAAGATGGCATAGAGCTATGCCAGCAAATGGAAGGCAGATGTGAAGACAGTATTTAAAACACATACATATCCTCACTCACATTCTCTCAAAGAGTGTTTATTGCAGTTGTTAGTTCTTAATTTTTCAACATACATTTCTAGTACCTGCTCATAAAAACTAAAATATTTAAAACATACAAGTTTCTGATCAGTATTATTCTATTTTTCACTTATAGCTCCTGTTAACATTGGCAAATCTTTCAACTTACTGCAGTGCAACCTTATTAAAAAACAAACAACCCTTTTTCCCTATCAAGAAGTTTGAGAAATGTGAAAGCAAATTCTTTCCTCCGTTTCCCCACACACTATCGTCCCAGTACCAGTTTCACAAGTAAAGAATTGAACAGAAGCATTGCTTTAAATCCAAGAAAAAAGGTTATTCTAAAAACATCATGATCTGCCTGCTACTCAAATGATCAGATATTACACAGCTCAACAAACTGAAATAACACAACTTCAGTCACTCATAATTGTTACCTTGTGGTCCATCTGGATTACCAAATTCTTCCCAATTTTTTCGTGATTCTTCATCAGTTAAGCTAGTTTCAAGAAGAAAAATTAAGAGAGAAAAAATTTCTTTAAATCATTAATATATGGAAGCTTTCAAATGTGGCACTTGCACTACCTGTAAGATATGGTTTGAAAAAAAACCAAATCAGCTTCTGACACTGTTTGTATAAAATCTGATATGAACCAATACTGCTGTGTTCCTTCAGGAGACACAGACAAGCACTTCTAGCACTGACAGCAGAAGAAACCAGATACAGAAGTTGCATCCTCATAGATGAGATGTAACCCAGCACATACCCTTTCTTAAGAGTGACTGCGTACTCAAAGCGCACTTTTCAACGCCAGGTTACAGTACAGCAAGTCTTGATGTACAACAGTTGAAAACACTATTATTTTTGGAAGAATGGTAAATATGAAAGACTACTTGATAAAGTACAAGTTGTCCACATGTGCTTTTAATTCTTGTATTGCAGACTTGAAGCTTTCGATGGCACATGTGTGGTTGGTTCTAGGTTTGGTTTTTTTACCCTAGAATTCCCTTGTTTTATATTTAAGAAAAGATAACTAAATTAAGACAGCACCTTCTAAATCTTAAGAGTTAGTATGCCTTTTCTGCAATGACTGATTCTTGGCAATAATGTACCACCTCAAACAGCATTTCTGTTACTAGAAAAAAAAAACTAAAAACACTGCTTTAGGAACCGTAACACCAGGCATCCACTATACAGATTTTGTCTCGTGGAAGAAATGCAGCGAACGAAATAATCAGGAGATGCCTGACTCAATGTCTCACATTTGTTAACAAGCAGACTCACTGAACGGATGGCTTTTACACTCTCACAGCTAAGGAACCTTATGGCCATGTACTTCAAAATATGCCTCTATCACAATCCTTGCATGCATCTTTAAAGTATCAGACTGTATCACCAAGAATTTGAGGTCTATCTTGCAAAGCAGTGAGATGTTTCAGTTGAGAAAGCAATGCCGGAATATCTTACTGAAGAATATTCCATACAGATGTGTTTGAGCATCAAGTGTGATTTCAGAACTGCTCAAGTGAGCATGGCGTTTGTTGTCCTTCTCACCTCAATCCAAACAAGGCTCTCAGTTAGTAACACCAATCACGTAAGATAACTGACTTAAAAACAGAAATAACTGGCTTTATGACATGAGCAACCCAACAATGAAAGAAGGCTCAGAGAGGAATAGCAAGGGCTACTTCCACAAAGCTCAGACTGACAAGTGAGTCACCATAGCTGCCGCAAAGCAGCTGACTGTCTCAACACAAAAGGCCCTAGAGATAAGTGTTTGATAGGCGTTGAACAGAAACACCTATCAACAGTCCAGCAGATCAATTGGTAGTGTAAACATTTCTTCTGGAGTGCATTAAAAACACACTTATGTATGCTCAACTTTGCAAAATCAGCATGGAGGAGTGCACAACCAGCTCAGCCCAACATAGAGCACAAAACCTAGACATCTAGCTCAAGGATTTTGTTGAGAAGAACAGGCTTGAGCTAGGTTCAACCCACACATGCCTTGCCAGTGCCTGGGGACAATCAACATGGTGACAGCGAGTACACCAGAGAGATCAGTAAAGGAAATACGTTACTGTCATTGAACTGTGTATTCAAATTCCTGCATTTTGCCAAGTCTAACTTGCCCAATACATGAAAAACACAATACTAATATATCACTCCACTAAAACAGAAATCACATGTACCATCATCTGTCTCTGGATACACAAATTTTACATACATGACAAACTCTACAAGTAGATTATCTAAAAAAAACATGGTCAGAGACTACTGGACTGTGACAGATGATCATTTAGACGAGGAAAGCAGGTTACAAAACCCAAGTTTTTCTTGGTTATAGAAAAATTCAGTAAGAAAGGGTTTCCTTTATACTGCATTGTAATATTAACCATCATCTCTTAGATATAAAGCAGAGGCAAGTCCAAAAAACGCTCCAGAGGCAAAAAAGACTCGAAGTTTCAACCTTTTAAGAATCACTCAGGTAATGTGAAACTGTCACTGACTGAAAAATCAGGAGCAACAGCAGACAAAAAGCGACATGAGGGCACTGAGAAAAACTCTTGAGTCGAGTCAGAACCAGACTGAAACATCTGTGTTGCTAGATAGGAACAGAGTTCAATTCTATCTCTCACTCTTTGCCTTTACCACCAGGTAAGATGAACAATGCATTTTCTAAGCAATGCTCTAGAATCACTACAGTACAGTTGGTAGGTTAAAAACCACAAAGCCCATTCTGTCCTTTGTAATCTTGAAAATGCATCAAACTGTGAACACTTCCCAGCCAACATGGAAGTGTAACAGACACATAACACGTCACTGTATTGTGACAGTTGCTAAACAATTAAGATTATCCTTCCTAAGTCATACAAATATTCACTGGACCAAAGTATCTTTTGACTTTAGTCGCATCCAAGCACATTCTTAGTGGCTGCTTAGGCCATCCCAGAAATTACCCCAAGGGCTTCCTTCCCCATAATTCAAAGTTCCCATTTTCAATAGGCAAAAAAAGAAACTTACGCTGCATAGGCCTTCGCAATCCTCATGAACATAACTTCATCTCCTCCTTTATCTGGATGGTATTTGAGTGACAGCGCACGGTACTGTTTCTTAATTTCTGATATACTTGCTCCCTTTCAAAGGAAAATTGAGATTTTATTAATTAAATAAATCAAAATGAAAAACAAAATCAAATTAACCAAACCTTAAATCAAATCCATTTTTCTATTATGTTCACGTAAGCATACTGTGCAATACTCCTCCAAACCATTCACTGAAGTAAAAAAGTGATATTTTAAATGTATGATCATGAAACTACATATGTATTTCACAGAAACATTAAAATGTTATTGGAAAAATAACATAACCATAACCATTATATTTTTTTAATCAATTTAGAAGTCAGTCTACAAAAATGAGACTCACATGACTGTATATTGGTTTTTTTCTAAATTCCCTTGCTCATTCATCCATAGAAAAAAAATGTAAGGCTTTCTTATCTATTTGAAAATCTTGTATTTTCTTAAAGATATCCTGAATATGAGGAATTTGCACTTACAATATTATTCTATTCAAGCAAGAGTTCATACATCAAGTATGATGGTTCACTTGCAGCTTGCAGGCAGAAATAAATCTGTCAGTCACTAGGAACAGTGGATTGCCCTGCTGCTTAAAAATGCCTTTGACTAGAATCATACTACCCATAAATTATTTCAGACTTCTTGAACAAAGAGAATATATTACCTACGACAGAGAGAGAACGATTTTTATTCTACTACAGCACATTGTTAAAGGCCACCAATGCAAACCTCCGTGCATCAACTTTCAGGTTAGACTGTGAACTTCACGATGCAAGAAAATCCACAAAACTTCATAGTAAGTGCAGATAAATATTTTCCAGCAAGCTATCTGCTAGGTTTCACAAACCTATTACCACAGGACTTCTCAACATGCTGTGGTACAGAAATCTAGTTTGCTGACCTTAACTCCATAATAAACACACAAGTTACTTAAAGATAATGGTACTGTTTTAATAAACCTAAACCAAATATTGAACTATCCTGAGGCTTCCTTTACTTTAGCTCTATATTTAGTACAACATGACTATCATTTTCCAACACTATATTCAGCAGCATGTCTGTCTTAGTTAATGCTGACAACCACATCATAATGGCAAGAGATGTATTGGTTAACATTCATAAACACACTAGGCTCTCTCACACTAACCATGTAATATACACCACGTCTAATTGCAACAGGTACATTCTTCATGCTATTGTTCCAGGCTCTTCCATGCTGTTGTGCCAAGCTTTATCCACAGTCTACTACTTCCTTAGACTGGAGAGTAAAAGGTGCCTCAGATTTCAGAGCTGAAATGACTCTACTGTTATTGAAAAGAGGAGCTTTGTATGAGGAATAAAACATAAAAACAAGAGAATTTGCTCGAGGTATTGGGGTTAAGATAAAGAGTTTGACAAGAATAAGAACTTAAGAGATGTCCAGGAGGTCTGTCTGTTTCCTCAGACTATGTAAGGTGTTATAGTAATTTCTGAATCAGATCTTGACTATAAATAAAGCATTATCTGTTCTCTAGGTAAACAAAATGCATACTGGCCAGTATCACTACTTAGAATTTCCTGCGTGCATTCAGAAATGCAGCTAAGAGTCAAGGCAACCTTTACTACATGAAAGTGTTTCACTAAAAGCTGTTGGTGATGTACCTTTCATTTACAAAAGAAACACTACTGACAACAAATGCAAATCCAATTAATCTATGTTTTTGTTTATTGCAATTTCTTCAGCAGCATCCCTAAAAATGGCTATTGAGATGATTTACACTAGTCATACAAAGCAGAATAACTTTGGTTTGCCTGTACTATCAAGACAAACGTTAAGATTCAAAATAGATTTTAAAAAACCAAAACACACCTCAATACATTACCAGAATTTTGAAGAAGTTAGACACAAAAGTCACAATTTAGTACACATACAGGTAAAGAATACCTAACAAATTACTTTACAACATGCAGCAGCAACTTCCAGGTGACAAAGAGGAACAAAGCCACCAGACACATTCTCTGAAGTTAACTGTTCAAACTAAAAAATCAAACACATATTATACAGTGACAGAATAGCAAAAGATACTTTTACTTACAGGATCCAAATGTAAAACCTCATAAGGGTTGTACTCTTGATACTCTCGATCCGTTTTGGAAACTTTGTATGCAAGAAACAAAAATAAAGCCCAGCCAGCAAGGAGGACTATTTTCCTATTTGGAAGAAAGATTTATTTTTTTTAAGTCCACAAATTCACTAGCTCTACGATAACTTTACAAATAACACAAGCAGCAATTTTAAATCAGTCTTCAGAAATCAGATTTAAAAAGCAATAAACATTTAAGCCATTTTAAAGTGAAATATTCATACCTACTACCTTTGACACACATGAGACAGCTGCTCTGACTTCTACTTTATTTCTTCCCTCCCTCTTTTCCTTTCTTACACAACCAACAGACACTTTACATTCTTTAACTGTCTGTCCTCCACAGGTACAGAATAGTATTTCCTATTTTTAAAGGATGATTTTGACCTGAACCTAGACAAAGTCAGTGTTAAAATAAAAGCTGAAAGACTCCTAACAGACTGCAAAATATTTTGAGGGTTGGAGCAATAAAAAGACGTAAGGGACAAAACCATCCATTTTGAATATACGAATTATTACTGTTGTACATTTGAATAGATAGGTTAACATATTAAATATTTACATCAAGGCGTTGCTAGCACTGCTAATTTCAGTGCAGAAGGGCTAATGTATTTAATAAATAAAAGCATTGTTTATTTATGTATCCGTGCTGAGAATCACTGATTTCATTTAGCAGATATTATATAAAGGACAAAGAGCATCCATCTTGATTTCAAGCTCTCCTAGATAATGATTAAATATTAATTATTCAAATGTAGAAGACCGCAAACATGTCATCTGTGACACAAAAGCCATTTTATATAAGCTAATTGCAGTTGCTTTGATTATACAAAATAATTTAAATAAGATTAAAATGTTTTAATGAAAACAATAATGTTCTCATTAAAATAAAAATTATTTTAATAAAATAAAAACAAAATGCAAATGAAACGTACTTACTTTACTGTAGGAATTATGTTCTGTTGTGGTTTCAAAAGTCGTAAACGATACCACAAGCACCTTCCATATACTTTTCTTATATTCTTTAACCGAATTTGCTCTATGAAAACAAACAAAAATATTGTCATTACCTAACCTGATTTAAAAAGTGGCAAACATGCTCCCTTCATCCCACTGGTATCGGAAGTAGTACAAGTTAGATGGAGAACTAACAAAAGGTCCAGCAATATCAGAGAATGGCTTTTAACCATTCAAGTGATACTGCACATCCATAAACTCCATAAACTGTTGGCCAGATTATTCGCTGCTACCTAAAAGGAATCCAGTCTCTTTTCCACTCACCACACAGCAATCATCACTTGTGAATCTTTTGCCTGACTCACATGCACCTGTAAATTTTATTTACGCTATTTTATACTTGATTCCAGCAAGTCTCACATTCCAGTATGTCGGCAGGAAAAGCAAACCAACGCCAAAAAAACTAACCCACGTGCAAAAGGGCATTTGTACACAGCTAAAGAGAGCAGCTAGATCAACAGGTACTTCCTCATTTCAAAGTATCATGCATTTTCCTCCTCAAAGCAACATCTGCTTTTTATAAGTTGCTTTCATTTAGGTTTTTCCTGTTGATTGGGGAAAAGAAAAAGAATAATAGTTATCTGTAAGCCACATATCTCAGTAATATGTGCCCTTGGCAAGGGTGTACATGTATTAACCACTGGCTAATAATAAGACTTCCTTCCATGTCCTTACAGGACAAGATGGGACTGGTAGGAAATTAGTTGCTCAACACCACCACAACAAAGCAGAGAAGCTCTCCGGGTTAAGAGCATTTTAGCTGTATTTCAGGTGTATTTAGTTGTATTTCTTTGCACAAAGACCAACCTAGTCATGGACAAAGAAGTCTTTTATCCTAAGAAAAGTACAGTGGAAAGCAAACAGCTTGTGAAGAATTTCTATAAGCACTGAAATTATAAAGTGACTCCAGTCCTATTCATCTTGTAACTAACTTGTCCATCTACAGCCTGACCCGGAACACTTCAAGTGAGGAGATCACTAATTATCCTACCTGCAAAAGAATATGACCACTCGGCTCTTTTCAGGCCAAAGAAGAAAGAACAAAAGAAAATTCATCCCATCTTAATACCTTTAGGTACTGTTGGTGAACAAAGTGAACAAATCTGTCACTTTATAAGTGTATGAATTACCATGCAGTTACACTAACAGCTTTAATCAAAAGCATAGGTCAGCCATGTCTTTTGCTCTCATCTTAACTAAAAGAACAGTTATCATAACAAGAACACTTATTTTTCTCTGCAAATTTCTAAGAAGTGATTGTGGAAGACTGCAGTGAACTCTGTTTAGTCATTCTGAAGATATTGGAAGGTGGAATGTGGTTCTCAGTGATCTATTTGAATTTCTAAGCAAGCATGCACTTCAGATGAAACATCTAGAACTCCAATTTAGTGTCACCAAACTATCTGAGGCCAGAGACAAGTGACCATAAATGCCAATATTGTGCATGAAATCAATCATAAATTCAGATTCAACATAGATCAGATGTGAACACAGGATGGTATTTCAAACTCTGGATGTCTGGCAGAAGGCTAGTGGGAACACAGAACATGCACAGTCATCCACAAACTAGTAAAGCAGACAAATATTTAAGACTAGGTACCAGACAAATATTAGAGGCTAGGAACCAGAAGCAGAAAATGTTGGCCTATTCTGAACTACTCAATTCTATAAAGTGTATCTAGACAAAAACTCAACGGTATTTTATAGTTTGATGGGATTCCTGGACTGGTAATCCATCACCCCAAAGGAGAGATGGAGATCAGTCCAGGATAATTCACTCCATTGCACCTGATCCAAATCTTGCAGAGCTCCAAAATAAATTTCCAAATTCATCTCACAACTTTGTGCAACAGATAAACCACACAAGTATTCTGCAGTTCTCCTGATCTGTCAAGATAGTTTACATGCTTAAAACAGGTACTAAACACGAAACTTTCTAAACAAAAAGGTTACGACAAATATTTGGTTAAGCAACTGCCCACTTGGATTCGCTTGCGTAAGACTTTTACCAGTAAGAAGTCTACAAAATGCAAATGAATTTAGCATTTTCTCTTTGCCCTTTTTTTGCTTTTAAGACAAAAATTATACGAGATCTGCACTGATTCAGAACTGGATCCGCTACAACTAGAAGCAAGCTAATTGTTACTTAAAGTAGAATTTTTAATGCAAAACTGAGACATTACCAGCACACAGAGCTGGAACTTCAAAAATCCAACAAAAGCTCTGACATTAAATGTCAGATGATGTTTAAGTTATGAGGACTAAAAAACTCTGCTACAGAAACAAAGAGGAAAAGGTTCCTGTCAATGGACAACCATGAGCCATAGCATGATGCTTTTATAAAACAGTTACTGATGCTACTTGAATAAATTGGGCACCACAAGCCTCAGAGAAAACGCATGTGCTTATGTTAAGCATAAAACACTAATTTCAAATACTGTCAGTGTGTTGAGTTGGGCAGTGCTAAGCAAGATGAAGCCCACTGTCCATTCAACCCCACTGACCCAGATCAGCTCCCTGATCCAATCCGTATCACAGGCTCCAGACATGTGCAGTACAACCAAGAGGCACAGCTGTTTGGCAACTGCCTATGCTGCTTTCAAAAAACCTCTCTAACATAAAAATGGCTTACTGGTGCTCTTGAAGAAGCAGAAGGTGAATAAGAAATGTCTGTTTACCTAATCCTGTAAAATTAAAAGAGGACACAGCCCATGTTAGTGTTATTGTCACAATGCTTTTAACTAGCCTTCAGAAATCTGTCACACGGTGACACAAAGTCCCAGTCCTCAAGCCTGCCTGCTGCCCACCCCACACATACCACATCACCCTGTCCTTTAATCCCTCTGCATCCTCACTGCAAGAACAGACAATACTCATCGTCTTACACCACGCCAAAAAGCTTCCAAAAGGCCCTTAGGGGAAGATACTTCGGAGAAAAGAAAAACAGTTGTGCAAGATAAACTAAACAGTTGGCATCAGGTCAAATAAAAGCTGGCCATGGGGGAAATAACCAGAGAACTGAGGTTTTGAACAGCCTCCTATTAACAGCTGCACGAATCATATTTTGTGAACAGCCTCTCAACATCACCAAGAAAAGAAGAAAATAAAAATGTTTGAGAAAAATTAAATCAAGCCTGCTTGATAGGCAAACAGCACGCATCTAAGTCAGTTAAAGAATCTGTGGCAATGATGTCCTGGAGCAGCTCTGCTGCAGAATGGGGCCTCTCCAGACAAACACTTGAGATGTGATGCTGAGGAGTCATTGCTCTTTTTTTTATTTTAGCGACCAACTCTGCATCAAATCTAATTACAGCTGATTAAGCTGTATCAGAGCAAAAGCACCTCATTAATTTCTTTCCAATCTTGGAATGACAATGGTCTCATTTGATTAACAACCCCAAAGGAAACAGGGCACTAAAAAGATGAATGACTGTTTATAGTTATCTGTCCAGAACCTAAAGAGAGAAACCAAATCCTTCCCAAGTTGAGGCTAAATTATTCAAATTATTCAGAGCTATCCTGAGGCACTTCCTCTGTCACATGTCATCATTAACACATATTAACTTGTGAAATTCAAAAACAGGCAGCTACTTGGGAGAAAGAAGTGCAGACTGCATCACTCCCAGCTCAGGCAGGAAGCCCCTGGCAAAACATCACATCAAGTAACAAAGCTGTATTTCTGCTGCACCCAGGGGAAAAAAAAAAAAAACACTTGTTTACTTAGAGATAACTTTTATGATTGCACGAAAGAAAATCCTTATCTTGTTAGGGAAAAACTGGCTACATCGGAGGAAAAAAAAAGACTGCAAGAGCTGTAGAAAATACAAGGAAGGTGGGGGGAGCAGCAAGAGCTGGAATACGAGGTAATTACTGCACTTGAGAGAAGCAGCTATTCCTAACGAGCCAGTGAGTAGCTTTCCTTTGCCATAAGTGTGGATTTGCAGAGCCACAGAACTCCATGCTGTCCCTGCAATGTCCTGCAAGTCCTGTGCATTCAGGGGTAAATTCACTATATGCTGCTCAGGGTGAAGCTTTGCAGTGAAATACGAATTGTACCTTCTATGGATTTTAGTTCTAGAATCTTTGCTCTGTTAGGTTCAGAGTCTTAAAAGCAGGTAAGCAGTCTCTGCTTCTTCTCACTCCAGACAACGGCTCATCACTGAAGCCTAAGAGCACTTCAGACACTGTCCTTTGATATGGAATTACAGGGAGACAAGTGGGAGGAAAAGTGCTTTTCCACTAGTCAAAACAGCTTCTCATTTGATGGGTAAAATCCTTAGCAACACTGAATGTCTCCAACCGTTTTTAAAATAGATATTAAAGCAACCTTTAAAAGCAAAGGCATACGTAATGCATTCACAAGCTTTTTAATTAATCCCAGAACAATCCATGCATCAAGGTATTGTTAAAGCAACACTCTTGGATGAAAATGTGGACTGCCAGTTCATTTCCATAAATAATTTGGGGAAGCATCCCACGATTCCTTCATTTCCCCTCTAATTGTTCTAGATGTATCCAAAGTGCCCAAGACTCACAAGCAGTTTTTCACCTATACAACTTTCTTACTCTCAGAGGGCTCTCACAATTGCCTACTAAAATATCTTAAAACTACATGAATATTCAGCCAGAACTACATCTTAGTTCCCAAGAAATAAAAGTTACTGGTATAAAAAAACCAAAAACATTCAAGTGCCACTTTTTTCAGTAATTTAGGAAGAGCCAGTTGGGTCCTTCAGAGACAATTGTAGGTATTTTAATCCAATGTTGTTTAAAGCTTTTAGATGAAAATAAAATCAAGACAGTAGAACAGCCAGGCTATCAATAACTGAGAAAAATGTAAAAATGTTCATTTTTACACTGATCTGGTTACTCCTTTTGGATGAAAATAAAGTTATTAACAAGTATTTTAGACTTCTGCTTCCTTAAATACTTTTAGCTACATACCTTAGCTGGAGAGTGACCAAAGATCAGCGACTGATCTCCAAGTTTGAGGCACAATGAACTTCACATGCTGAATCCAGAGTTATGCAACATCTGAATGAGAACCTCAAAGCACTTACCAAAAAAAGGAAGAAAAAGCAAAAACTTTGATCTTTTATTTGGTGACTGAAGGTTGCTTCTGCCCTTCTGACAGTAAAGCTGAAATGGTCAGCACTGTTCTACTACTGAAAGCGCTTAAGAAGTCACAGAATGGTAGGGGTTGAAACGGACCTGTGAACATCACACAGTCCAACCCCTGTGCCAGAGCAGGATCACCTAGAGAAGATCACAGAGGAACAGGTCTGGGCAGGTTTTAAATGTCTCCAGAGAAGACTCCACAACCTCTTCAGGTAGCCTGTTCCAGCACTCTGTAACCCTTATTATGAAAAAGCTTTTTCTTATATTGAGATGGAATTTCTCATGCTCTAGTTTGTGACTAGTGCTCTTTGTCCTGCCACTGAGCACTGTCAAGAAAAGTCTGGTCCCACCCTCTCAACACTCACCCTTTAGATATTTATAAGCATTAATGAAATTCCCCCAAAGTCATATATTTGTTTTTGAAGAAACAGAGGGATCCATTTTATCCTCAAAAATGCTTAACAAATAATCCCTAACTAGACCTAACCTTTCTGTACCAAGTTCTGGAGTCTCCAACAAGTGCTTCAAAAGTAAAAACTAAGGAGATTCTTCTTCATTTTTATATCCTCCTGGGGAAGAAGGCAAAACTACACACTTAAGGGAGATGGGCAACTGTAGAAGAGAGGGAAGCGAAAGAGGTACACCTGGAATTACAGTGAAGAAAGAAGTTTTAATCACCAGAATCTTGCTTCAGCTGCAACAAATACAAAAATACAGTACAGTACTGGCATCAGTACTCAAATCTAAAGCATAGAAAAGTTTTAAAAGATCATACAGTTGATGTTTATGACAAAGTAAAACTCACCAAAAAAAAACCCCAGAAAGAAAAGAAGCACATGCTAGCCCTCTGCCTCATTTCTGCCTGCAGGCTACTAAGTATAGCAAAGGCAGCAAGTCTAAAATACAGCTCTAGAGGACTCTGTCAGAAAAAGAAATACAAGGAGGTACATAGGAAACATTCTGCCTACCTGATGCAGACAATTCACCCAAAGGAGAATGCTGCTTGGTTTCAGAAGCAAGGGATCTTTTTCAGCAACGAACACAGAGCAACAGAGTTCTGCAGTCCAGGAAATGCCCAGAACACCTAAAGACAGACTTCTACAAAACTGACTTGCAGCACATCATCCTCTCTCTACCCGTGCCTTGGAAACTTGTACCAGCAGAATGCATCAAGAGATGCAAGCAATATGCGTAGCGTTGAAGTATTGAGTAGAGATTACAACTCAAGGGTACCCCAGCTCTAAGCATTAAACCTGTTGTTCTGGTTTGAGTTAGAACAGAACTAACTCGGTTTACTGATTTTACTTCTCAGATCAGTCTCTTCTAACTCCCTGCACTGCACTTTCTACAGTTAACAATGTGTGCAGACAGTGTCTCCTCCTACAAGTGAAAGCACTTGATGTCTGCAGTCACTACCAAGGACAAGTATGCAGAAAGGCTCTTGATTATACTTTCTTCTGTGAGAACAAAGGTCGCTCCTAAATCCTGTGTGTCACGCTGGGCTGCTGTGACAGGCTGCATCTGCCGGGAGGAGCAGACAGGACAGGCAGTCCCACGAGGTATTCCATATCACGAATGTCATATTGGGAGTCAGTCTCTCATTTTCAAAAGCCAGCATCCAAGAAGGAGCCTTTCCTGAACCGTTCCAAAACCCAGCTCCTCTATCTGGTTCCCATCTGACACCCAGTCCAGTGTGGGACTTCCCCAGTATCTGCATCAGTGGTCACAGATACTTAATTGCCAGCAGGGAGCACTGGGGTTGGCACTGGTTTGTATATAGAATAATTCTGATTGGAAAAGAACTTCAAGTCCAATCATAAACCCCCCTGTCCTAAGTCCACCCTAAACCACATCACTAAGTTCCAGATCTACATAACTTCTAAACACATCCAGGGATGGCCATTCAACTCCCTGGGCAGCCTGTTCCAAAGCGTGGTGACCCTTTCCACGATGAGGGTTTTCCTGACGTCCAACCTGAACTGCCCTGGGTGCATATACGTGTACGTAATTCATTTGGTCATTATTTTCATTGAAACGGTTTCAGTTTTCCAGTCCCTAAACCCCTCTCTCTACGTGGCTATACTATCATATCCAGGAATAATTTTAAAAAGAAAAACAAACCAAAAAAAAAAACCCCCCACACAATTGGAAAAAAATTCTAAACTTACTTCAGAAGAAGCCATTGACAAACACTGATAGCACTGTTTTAAAGCAGTAACATGTTTCCCAGCAAGTAAGAGGTAGAATTCAAACTCGCAGTAATTCAGAGTCACTAATTTCACTGAAGTAGTAAATAATTTAGAACCTTATTATAATAGGATTGACTTGCAGTTTAAAACCCCAAATTATGAGGCATAAGGCAAATTAAATTGTTTTAAAGGCATTCCCAAATTCACTCATTTAAATCGAATAGCTTTCAAATGACCACTACCTAGTCTTGAGATTACTTTTTTAAGCTGGAAAGCATGTTTCAGGACTCTGAACTTAACCATGAGTGAAGAATTAAATTATCTGAATATATGTTTTGTAATTTTAATATTTATTACTGTAAGAATTGTCCTCATTACCTTGAGTTTATCTGTGAAGAGGTCATGTTCAAATTAGCCTCTTCAGTAAAATGTTCACTGCTGCATAATCTGAATGTATTTATCTTCAGAGATTTTTTTTTTCCTTTCTAGTAGACAGCCATTGCAATAGTAAAAAATATAAAACGTGTTTTGAGTAACATGTGAACCATTACAGCTTCAAGCAGTTCACGAGCTATAGGAGCCCCTTAGCAGTATGGCTGTTCTTCCCCAGAGCATGTTTTGCAGCAACCAGAGTGAGTGTAAAAGGGACAAGAAGTATCCTTGCAATCACACACTGCTCCACACGTATTTGCTGACCAACAGACAGCTTTCCTTAGAGCCACAGGATTATTTAGGTTGGAAAAGATCTGTAAGATCATTAAGGCAAACCATTAACCTAACTGCACCAAGCCCATCCCTAAACCATGTCCTGAACTCCAGACCTATACAACTCATATCTGCACACGGAGGACGAGGTGATTTGAGACAGCCAGCATGGGTTCATCAAGGGCAAATCCTACCTTAGCAAACTAGCAGCTTTCTCTGATGAAGTAACTACACCAGTGGACAAGGGAAGGGCTATGGACATCATATGTCTGGACTTCTGTAAGGCCTTGGACACAATCCCCCACAACATCCTTCCCTCTACACTGGAGAGATACGGATTTGAGGGGTAGACTACTTGATGGTTAAGAAATTGATTGGATGATCACCTCCACAAAGTAGTGGTTAGCAGCTCAAGATCCAGATGGAGACTGCTGTCAAGCAGTGTCCCTCAGGGGTCTGTACTGGGACCACTGCTCTTCAGCACCTTCATTAATAACATAGACAGTGGGAATGAGTGCACCTCCAGCAAGTTTGCAGATTAGAACAAGCACAAGTGGTGCTGTCAACAAAACAGAGGGATAGGATGTCATCCAGAGGAACCTGAACAAGCTGTGGAAGTGGGCCAGCATGAACCTCACAAGGTTTAACAAGGCCAAATGTAAAGTGCTAACACCTGGGCCAGGGCAAACAACATAGTCTGGGAGACGATGTCATTGAGAGCTGTCCCCCAGAGAAGGACTTGGCACTACTGGTGGTCAAAAGACTGGACAAGAGCCAACAACGTGCCTTCACAACTTGGAAGGCAAACTGCATCCAGGGCTGCAACAGTAGTGTGGCCAGCAGGTCAACAGAAGTGATATTCCCCCTCTACTTCACTCTGACTTCACCTGGAGTACTTTGTCCAGCTCTGGGGTCATAAATCTTTTTGAGAGGATCCAGAGGAGGCCACAAAAATGGAGGACTGGAACACCTCTGCTGTGAGGATGGGCTGCAAGAATTGGGGTTGTTCAGCCTGAAGAAAAGGTAGCTCCAAGGAGACCTTATTGCAGTCTTTCAGTACTTAAAAGGAGCCTGAAAGAGAGATGGGGAGGGACTTCTCAGCAAGGTCTGGTGTGACAGGACAAGGAGTGATGGTTTTAAACATATAAGGACAGATTTAGATTAGATATAATGGCGGGTGGTGAAACACTGAAACAGATTGCCCAGAGAGGTGGCCGAGGTTGGACTTTCAAAGTTGGAATTCTGGATGAGGCTCTGGGCAACCTGATCTAGTTGAAGACGTCCCTGGTTCACTGTAGGGAAGTTAGACTAGATTAAGCATGTCCAGGGATGGCAATTCAATCCTCTCCCTGGGCAGCCTGTTCCAAAGCTGATGATTCATTTCATGAAATAGTTTTTCCTATGTCCAAACTAAACTTCCCCTGGTGCAACTTGAGGTAATGTCCTCTTGTCCCAGTCCTTGTGAGACGAGACCAACTACCACCTCTCTACAACTTGCTTTCACATACTTGTAGACAGAAATAAGCTCTCCCTCTCAGCTTCCTTTTCTTCAGTCTAAACAGACACTAACAAGTTTAACAAAAGATAATTCAGCATCTTGACAGTTCACTCTTCTCTGAGTTTCCTTACACAGACTTAGTGTTTACAGTTAGTCTTGCTGGTTTTAGGATACAGCACCACATCACAATCTTCCTAATCAAATGGTTTCCAAAAATTCTCCTTCCTATTGGCAGACTGTCTCATTTGTGCTGACAAAACTGTCGGTAGAACCAACTATATACCAACTTTTTAAGCCACTTCACCAAACTATCGGATTTATAGAAAGGCTGGAACCACACAAACAAAACTAACAGAATCTGAGAACCAGAAAAATGTCCATTTTAATATGGAGTAACACTCACATGATTCAAGGATTACAATTTCAGATCAAATAAAACAAGGCTTCAAGACTTACACATCATAATTAGTAGCTTTATTTTATCTCATTGCTGTGAGGAGGAAAACGGGAGATATTCAATCCAAACCAAATGCAGACAAAAATTACTTCACACACCACCAAGCACTAAAAATGCCTGCATTTGGTACTGTTCTGATGCACCTCGAAGAAGCTATAACAAAGGACAGAACTGGTGAACACAGGGCTAAGCACCATGCATCCATTAATCAGTGGGGTTTTGTAAAAGGAAAGTGAGCTTACAAACTTGAGTACTCTAAAGAAAATCAATGTATGGAAGAGGAGATCTTGCTGATACAGTCTGTGGTTTCCAAAAGGATTTTAAAAGGTTCCTCTTTAAAGCCTTCTACAACAACCATCTAACTACTGCAAAAATAAATCTGTGACTAGAAGACAGACTGAATGGCAAATTCTCAAAGCAGAAGATTGCAAGGAATTCTGCAGGAATCCACATTGGAACTGCAACACTCACATTTCATGGAGTAGTTGGGTAAAGGGGTGAGCAGTAAAATAAAGCTTGTGGATGATATTAACTTTTGCATCTAAAATGCATCACCTCCAGCAGATACGATATTTAGAACGCTTGTAAATAATTTTCTGTGCTAGAGAAATACTAAATGACAATCTGAAAACATCTCTTAAACCTTCTCAGTTGCACACTTACTCGAATACTGATAGAGACAAATCTCTTTTTTTGCTCAGTAAAGAAATGAAGTGCCTGTTTTGGGTTTCTCCTTACTCTTGATATACATGGTCCAACTAGTATGACCTTCCTCACCATGAGATGGAGGCACGGGTGTATCAGATCCTGGCTAACAAATGAGGTAAAGGACTGCAAATCCCTCACTGGGAGAAGGCAGCACAAAGTTAAAGGATGCAGCAGCCCCATACCAGACTTGTTCAAATCACTGCAGACCTATACCTTTCTTCACTGCTATGAATCTGAAGAGCAAAAAGTAAGCCACTCATTTAAAAAATCCATCCCAAAAAACTCCTACCCCAAAATCCTCACTTCAGATTGACCGTTGATCCCACTCCTTGTCATTTACCTTACTCCTCTCTCAAACTCCTGCTCCTTCTGCAGAATGGTTAAGCTGCTCATTAAACCATAACTGAACCAGCACATATACCCTTCAACATGTCAAGCTAAATATAACTCACTTCAGCTCTCTAACAGGCAACCCGTACATCCTACTAGTTCAGTGCAATCTAACTAGTCAAAATATCCTTGAGAAAGTAGAAAATGAACAATGAGTTACATATACAATACTTTTTTGTAATACTATTTTCATGAGCATCCCATAACAAAGGGAGAGGTTTTTAAAAACAGAAAAATGCACATGTAGTGTAAGATAAAGTTTTTGTAACAGCTTGATTTTGCAAAAAAAAAAAAAACCTTTCAGAATTTAAGTGGAAATTATATTTTATTTTACTGCTGGAAAGATACAATTCTGAAAAGACTACAATAATTGAAAAAAAAAAAAAGCCAAGAAAAGATGTGCCTTTTTTCCAAATCACACAGCAGTTCAGGTAACTTTGTCCAAATGCTTTGTTTTGAACCATATTTTTAGAGGTAATTGCTAGGCATTACTATTATCTTGATGCTTGCCTGTTCTTCAAATGTTTCTGAAAAAACCAAAATCCCCTACTGCTTCGAAATAGCAGCATAGTAAAAATTTAACAAAACACTATTAAGTATTGCCATTATATTCAATTGTCCCTTTTAATAGTCACCTAATACGCTGTATTTTTCTGACTTTGAAATGCTGTAAGTTAACCAGAGTATGCTCAGTCACTCAGTATCTCAAAAAAAAAAATCAATTTATATGTAATAACAGTTCTTAAATGCACAACTGAGTTTCAGTGACTCGCCTCCCACTTCCTGACACAATGCTCAAATTCTGTATTAATAGCAAAGGATAAGCACATATGGGCACAAAATCTTTACCACAGATATCAAGTTTGCACACCCATCCTTTTCCCCCAAATTAGCAAGGAGCATGGATGGCATCTTGTCCTTCTACACTGCCCTTCATCAGCATCCTACACTTTTACACTGTACTGCCAAACACAAAATCCTGGGAGATACATCTGAGGTGCAGTTAATGAGATCTTAGTGAGCAACAACAGGCATCAGTTACCCTAGTCCAACCAACTTTATCTCACCAGAGATCAGAAGCAGCCAGAAGAGTTTAACACTAGAGTAAGAGCAGTTTTGGGTAGCACCCAGATGCCCTTCCTCTCCCTCAGCTACTGTAAGGTACAAATGCTCATTCCTCCATTACAGAAAAAACAGAAGAAACACTGCCTGTGTTCTCTACACTGGCTTGAGTCACATCCAACTTGCCAACTCTTTGTTCCTGAAAAGCCAAACAAACTTTATAGCCTCAGCTCCTCTACTTCCACTTTAAAGCAGAGAATTAATACAGATCTCTGAAGACAGCCTCGAGACCTGCAGATGAAAGCAAACTACCTCAGCGAAAGCAAACTGAACAGTTTGTACCAACTTCATATCAATATTTTTTCCTAGATAAAATAATGCAGCTGCAGCTCATCCTTTTTTTCTTCTCCATTCCTACAGGTTTTTCTGATCTTATATTTCGAGGAAGATGTATGTCCCAAAGCAGAACGGCTCCTACAGTCTCTTCTCTCCCAGAAGACAGCTGCAAGACAAAACCTTCATCCCTGCATCCACAGCTATTATTCTTACTCTTTGGGGTTTCTGAATTGTTTTCAACATCTTGTTTTGTTCAAGTTAAATACTCAGAGCCTTTCACTCTTTCCAGAAGCTTTGTAACACATTATGACTACCCAGTGCCCTAACTGAGGCTAATTTAAGGCAGACCTAAATCAGCTCAAAACTTGGATGAGCTGACAAGCTTTCACAACTACATGTACTTAACTATGAAGCACATCACACCCTATGACCCCTTGTTTCAGCACAGCCTTATTGAATTCAGCAGCACAGGTATGTTAAAAAGAACATTAAGCTCATCAAACACCAGCATTGTGCAACAACCGGTGCATTAGCCAGTTGAATTCACTCGGCTCTTGCTTCCTTCCTAGAAGCTGATGTTTAATCCACACAAGCCTACAGGGAATCTGATTCAAAATCAGTCCAATGACATGAAGATACTTTGATGAGCACATATCCACCCTAATTGCTGAGGAAAAACATTTTCTTCAACTCTTACAATTTTGAAAAAAACTTTAAAATTCTAGTTTTTGAATTTCTCTATTTAGTTGAGAAATAAATCCACATCAGATTTACTTTTAGCTACCATATGTTTTTACTCCAGTTCACAAGGAGTCCTTGGAAGATTTTTCCTCACAGTGAATATATACAAGCAGTTCACAAACAGTATGCATTTTTGTGGGGTTTTTTCCTAATAAAACACATATATAAGTGTTTTAAGATACGAGTCAAGGATAAACAACACAGCATTTTCACCATCACCGGCATGGAAAGAATGAGTCGTCTTCCATCCCAGCTCACAGTGGCATCCTGCACCAACCCAGACATCCACAAAGTGAATCCTTCCCAGAAACTATAAACATTAACTTATAAAAAAGCACCAAAAATTAGTTTCAGCTCAAACTATTTTTTTCGAGTCCCTCCCACTGCCCAGGTACTCAGTTGGGAACACTGGTGGGAGAGAAAGACAAGACCTCCTCTGTTAGTGCACTGCTATGTCAAAGGAGTTACAAATTGCAGCCCCAGACACAACGCTGAACAAGTACTAACCTTCACAAGAGCCTTAGTAGCTCTCCAATGAGCACAGATAAGTCAAAGTCAACGAGACAAATCCGTTTTACAAAGTCAATTACCTGTTTGTTTGGTTCATCAAAGCTGAGGTAATGAAAATGTAGGACAGTTCACAGGGCGACTGCCACAGCACAGCAAAAACCCTCCCAAATATAAATATATTGATCCTTGTGGCAGCAGCACTTCACAAGGATTCTCAATATGCCTGGAGGAAAGCAGGTTTAGACATCCAGGCAATAAAAGCAGCTCAAATATTACTCAGAATTTGAGAGAGACAAGTTAAATCATGCTGTTCAAGAAAGTAGCATTGAAAAGGCCTTTCAAAAGTTTCTTTTAAAGAGCCAAGAGCAAAATCTTAATTGCTTGCCAAAAATGTATCCTGCTAGAAATCTGACATTAGGTCAGATGTTTTGAGTTTTCTCAAAGTAGTACAGTGGCATAGGTACCCTTCTGCTTCCCAATCTTCACTACAGCAGAAAAACCCCAGATTATTTTCTTTACTTTACTCTACGGGCATTTACTACAAAACCACAGCACAGAACAAATGCTCCAGATCATCAGCAATTCCCAGATTTTTGGTGCTAATCCTCACTTGGAGAGACATGAATGTTTTCTGCATTTGCCTCACTCTGCTGACACTATCAAACGCCAGTGACCCGCGGCTTGATCTCCCTGCTATGAGCATTTATCTTGCTTTAAAACTAGTTCTCACAAAAGACTGTGGCTGAAGCTCATCTTCCAACCTAGTTTTTACTAAAAAAGGAATCAGCTCTGTGTCTTTGGGGTGCTTTGGTTCACACTGCAAAATGGACTTGAAGAGGACAGGCATCTGATTTGCTTCAGAAGTTCACCCCTAACCAGCTTTCTCACTCACAGCAGGCTGCAACAGCTAGCTCAGACACCTGAATCTTACCAGCTCTGCCCAGGGCCACAAAGGCATCTCAGTGTTGGACTCCAGCACAGACAGGACAAAAATCCATTTCAGAATAATGATAGTTGGCCATACACAGAAAGAGCAGAGATCTTGGCTGGGGTTGGGCCCCATATTGTGCCTCACTCATTGTAAAACCCACTTTACATTAGTATCAAAAACATCCCTTAGCAAAGTCTGGCTATTCCTGCTCATTAACAGGATCAGAAGCTAATACTGGAAAACTTCTCCTCTGAAGACATAGGTCTTCTCTTACCTGCTGTGGCAGGGGGATTGGACTTAGATGATCTTTCGAGGTCCCTTCCAATCCCTAATGATTCTATGATTCTACGATTAACTTCAGAAATTCTATGTGCACTTTGGTTTGTTTGGTAGTTGTTAGTGAACTGTTCCGAAAACAAAGCCAGGGTGAAATGATCAACACTTGGCATCATCACAAATCTTTAACTCACTCCTGATATCCAGTTCAGGTGTTGGAACAGGTATGGTGGAATATGTCAAGGCTATTCAGATTTGCCAGAAAAGAGTGACGCACAAGTCACATACTTAACTACAACACCACACTGACCATGGTAGCCCTCTAGTAGTCCTCAACATAATCCACACACCACCTCTACTCCTTATTCAAAGACAGCCCAGAGAACACAGCTCAGTCAGGAGACTGCAGGCACACCATTGAACCGAATGCTAAAAATTAAGACTATATTCACATTTTAAAATGTATTAAGACAATTATAAGGCAGAAATCACTATTTTATTTCCATTCATTGCCATGCCTGATAATTTTCACTTAGTTGACTCATTTGTGTACCAACAGCCTAGTAAGGTTTACCTTTGTGTTTTGGAAAGCACGGTTTGATATAGCTTTGTAAGAATTCAGCACAAATTGCAGAACAAGACACAGCAGACCTTCCACACAATCAACAACACTGGCTAGAGGGAAAGAAATTAACAATATTTAATGGAAGACCTATTTGGAAACTAGATACAATGCTCACAGTCATATTCCAAACTCAGGTGTTCACTACCTGCCCTTCTGAAGGATACCTGGAGATCCAGTGCAAGGCTAGCAACATGTTTCCAATTTTGATAGCATTTCTACAGCTTCTCCTGCTTCAGCTGGCCCTTGAAGCTGAAGTTAACAGCACTGTTACTACTGGCCACACCATTCTGCACAGGTATGCCAATTGAGTCACATCAGTTTTTCCACTAAGCAGCTGCTAAAAGCTACACAGGAAGTAAAACATTATTCAAGAGGTTCTTCTCCCACACTGTCTCCCACTCTTCAGCAGAGCAACAATAAAACAAAACTTGAGCTTTGGAGAAAAGTTGCAGAAGTAACTTTCATCTTCTTTCTCTGATCCCACATTCTTTAAAAACAGCCCAAAGATTATAAAACGTCTTCAACGACAGCAACGCCACTCTTTGGCAACAGTGAAGACTCAAAGACAAGGCACAGAAACCTTTCAACCTTTCTTCTCTCCAACAGAACAAACTAACTACTCAGTCATACAACAGGTAGTATCTGAAGGCAGAGGTTACTCCTCTGAGGAGGTTCTCCAACAGTGCCCTGACAGAAGCCATGAGTATGTCAACAACTAAGATTGTAAACAGCCGTGATTTAGCAGCAAAGCAGTATTTGTTCTATCATTGTTTTCTATTTACTCCTTAACAGGAGGTAAAGGAGATTCCATTGTTGAGTACTTTTTAACCCATGGGACTAGCTTAAACAGAACCATACTAGCCATTTTAAATAGTACAGAAAAACCATTAAACAACCACCAGATACTGACTGTGAAAAGGTGTGGTGAACAGAAGAAAATCTTCTATTGCAATTCACAAGTGTTCTTAAAAGATCAGTAGTTTCAGCAATGGGAATCAGCATCGAGCACCCATTCTACTGTGAGTTTAATATCCTGCCTTTAAACATCATTCCCACAGCCTTTTCCCATCCCAAAACTGCAGTTAAAAACATGTTCCTGTGTATCCCAAATGCCTTCTCCTTCCAATAACAGCGTGAGGCAAGAAAGACAAAGAGGGAAACAGCATTTAGAAGCACTCACAGGAACTTTCTGCCATCGTGGCTTGGGACCACAAAACATCACCCCAAAGGGCAAAGCAGAAACGGAGCACTTAGGTTGGGAAAATTAAAAGCCCCATTTTCACACCCGCCATGACCTTACGGCAACACAAAAGCAGAGCCTAGTGACTTCTCTTTGGCCTCCAGTTACCAGTTCACTCTTTTCCCACGATGACAGATTCAGGTCACCCGCCCCGAAACACCCCAGAACCACAGAGCGGTTCAAGCTGGAAGGAACCTCAGAGATCCTCTGGTTACAGCCCGCCACCATGGGCAGGGACACCTACAAACACCTGGAGACACAAAAATAACCCCAGCCCGAAGCCTTAGAGGCCGGCGCAACGATGACTCTGCAGGAGCAGAGCACTTGCGGGTGGCGAGGGGGATCGGACTCGGACCCCTGCTCCGGGCCCTGGTACCGCCAAATGGCTGGCGTCCACCAGCACACGATCCGGGGCCGCGCTCCGCCGGGCTCCCCGCAGGGGAGCGGTGGCGCCAGGCCCGGCGGGAGGCCCGGCCCAGCCCCGCTCTGCCTCGGATGATGGGGTGCAGTGTGGGGAGGGACTCCCGTATCGGCCGACGGAGGCCGGCCCCGGAGCCGCTCCTGCTCACCGGCGTGCTGGTCCCGCGGCCACAGGTAGTAGGTGGCAGGGATGACGATGAGCCCCACGAAGCTGGTGAGGAAGTAGAAGAACGTGTTGCCGCTGTCGTCGTACTGGAACTGCTGCCCCGCCATTGCCCCGCCGCTCCGGCCACCCTCGCTCCCGGCCCCGGTGTCGCCGTCCCGGGATCCCGCGAGAACGGAAACGCAAGCACCAGCGCGCCGCCGCCGAAGGAGACGTGTCACTGCTCAGCCACCATAGCGCCGGCCGCTGATTGGCTCAGAGTGAGCTCCGCCCACCGCCTTCCGCTGTGCCGCAGGAGCCGCCTGAGGGGGCCGAGAAGCGGCGCAGCGGGGCGGTCGTGTTCGATCCTGTCCACTCCCTTTCACCCAGGTTAGTTCCCGTGGTGCGACTGAGGGAGTCAGGAGTTCCGTGTACTGGTGCAGCTCAGGCTGTACAACCTCCATGACCCCTCCCGTTGGCGTGGGGCTTATATAGCGAGAGGCTAAAACTCGTTCACAGTCCCGCGAGCTGCAGCCGTCTTGTGTCTGAGGGAGAGGCTCTGGAAAAGAAAAAAAATTTACACAAATTCCAAACTTCTTCATCCCTCAGGAATTAAAGTGGCGTCAGTCTCCAAAGTGACGACAATGATGGGTTCCGCAGTCCTCACTCATTCATCTCCTAATTGCTCCATCTCCATTTGGTGCGAGGGAAGGCTCCAGGCTTCCTCCCTGCGCCCCCACAGCAGAGCAAGCACCCATTAATCACTGGCAGTACATAGCCCCTGTTGCCTGGAATCAACTGGATTTATGGAAAAATACTTTTAATGAAACTTTATGCCCAGCTGCAAGTTGTGTGGCTGTATCTCTGCAGGGTGGGTTGGTACTGCTGAGTACCAGTGACCGCTATTAGTGTTGAAGCTCTCATGGAAATTCAGAACATACTGTGTTAGACTCATCTGCCTTCAAAAGGCTGGTTTTTGCCGGGACATAGCTTCATCGGGGACAGGAGGGTCATTAGGGACAGTCAGCACGGCTTTACAAAAGGGAAGTCAGGCTTGACCAACCTGATAGCCTTTTATGAGGGTGTAACCAGGTGGATGGATGATGGCAGAACTGTGGATGTCATCTATCTTGACTTAAGAAAGGCATTTGACACGGTCTCTCACGGTCTCCTGTCCTTGATGTGCCCAGAAACAGCCTCTAGTACAAATTGTTCCATCACCTTTCCTGGGATGGAGGTGAGGCTGACCGGTCTATAGTCACCCGGGTCTTCCTTCTTTCCCTTTTTAAAGATTGGGGTAACATTTGCTATCCTCCAGTCCCTAGGCACCTCTCCCATTCCCCAGGACCTAGCAAAGATGATGGAGAGTGGCCTAGCAATGACTTCCGCCATCTCCCNCCGTAATGATTCTATGATTCTATGATTCATGGTGTAGCTAAATGTCTCCCAGAAAGAACTTCAGCAGGCACTAGTCCTAAGGGTTGCCTGGGGGCATTCTGAACGTCTCAAAACGCTAAATATAACCATAAAGAATCTTAGCATAATATAATTGTTTTGGTTGAAAAAGACCTGCAAAGATCATCAGGTCCAACCATTAACCCAACTGTCCCAAGCCCACTGCTAAACCCTGTCCCTAAGCTCCAGATATACACAACTTCTAAACACATCCAGGGATGATGATTCAAACGCCAGCCTGTTCCAGTCCTGATGACCCTTTCAATAAAGAAATTTTCATAACGTCCAACCTAAACCTTCCCTGGTGCATCTTGTGGCCATTTCCTCTTGTCCTATCACCTGTCGCTTGTAAGAAGAGACCAACTCCCTCCTCTCTACAACCTCCTTTCAGGTAGTTGCAGACAGCAATAAGGTTTCCCCTCTGCATCCTTTTCTTCAGACTAACCAATCCCAGCTCCCTCGATTGCTTCGCATACAGTTGGTTCTCCAGACCCTTCACCAGCCTTGTTGCACCTCTCTGGATCTGCTCCAGCACCTCTGGCTATTTTAACCCTGCAAATATTAGCAATTTTCTCCTTTCAGTTCAGTTCTTTCTTTCTACTTGCCCAGACGCTTGAGGGTGATAAGGAGTGTGCAGTTCCCACAAAGTCAGTTATTTCTGCAGTCAAATGGAATCCTCTGATTCACTAGATTCTGGTACTCCATACCTAGCAGTAATTTCTTTAGAGAGAGCTTTTCTTGCTCTTCTGGCATCTGTTTTTGTTTCTGGGAAATCCTCTACCCATCTTGATGGTTGGTCTGCTGTCACTAGCAGCTGTTTATATCCACACACAGCAGGCATATCAGCATAATCTCCTTGCAGTCTTTGGAATGGAAAACCTGTGATGGTTGATTTCCCAATTCACATGAACGATTTATATTTGAGAGTTTTGAACAAATAGGACAAGCCTTAACTACAATTCTTTGAACTTGTACAGGCACCCAGGACAGACCATACTTGCTGTATTGGGTTAGCCGCGAGCTCTCTCATGGAACCATGTAGTTATAAAACTGCACCTAAAACGCTGGTAACTGCTTTTTGATAACTGGTAGAGGAATTTTGATTACAGCTTTTACTCTTTCTGGACCTATTACTCGCTATCCTTCCTTTAAAATAAATCCTGGGTATTTTACTTTCTTTTGGCACACACCTCCTTTGGAGCTCAGGTGGAAAGGCATGATACCTCTTGCTTGCTGAGGCAGTACATAAACATGTAGTATCTTTCAAGCAGTCATTACAATTTCCACATATTGCACTAATGTAAATCATCTACATATTGCACTAAAACTGATCCACCAGGTAGTTCCATATCCTTTCAGTCTTTTCATACCTGAGAAAATACATTGGGATGCCCAGAAGAAGACGAGACTACACCAACTATTGTCCCTTCTAAGTGAAAGCAGAGAAGTGCTGACTTTCTTAACCAGTGGGAATACTGGAAAATATTGCAGACAAGTCCATCACAGTGGACCCTTGTCCCACTGAGATACTGGCCAGTGCAGCAGAGCCATCTGGCACCACGGCCTATGGGACAATATCCTACCGGTTTATTGCTCTCCGAACAGGATTCCTTGGACGTGGAGCTGATCCCCGTGGCTGGGAGAACAGGGCCAGGTAGCTACTTCACACCAGAGGGCGCCGCCTGCCTTTGGTTTCTCCCGCCGGTGCCGAGCTCGGCAGTGCCCCGGTGACACAACGATCCTCCAGTCACCGCTGCCAGGGCTTTCAGCACCTGCAAATCGGGATCCTGTTCTTCAGACACGATACAGCCTCGCTGCTGTCAAATCCGTACCCGTGGGTGACAGATGCAATGATACGTGCAAGGTCTGGAGGAGAACTCTGCCTAACAAATGAGATGGGCACCCTTCTGCTTGCATAAATCTTTCACAAACCCCTTTATTTCCTATCGCTAACAGTAACGTGAAACTTAAAACATGTTCTCCCATTCCTGTTAACCTCCAGTCATTGCAGATTACTTCTTCACTCCTGTTTTACAACCACCATTTCCCCTCAGAGCAGGCATCTCTTTGCCAGGTGACCAAGGTTTCCACAGAAAAGATGCTTTTTCTCCCAGTTATTTCCAGGTCTTCTCACTGCACTTCCAAATCTCTGGTCTTATCTGCCTCTTCCCCTGTTTAGTTCTCTTCAAGGGGAGAAAACCTTTCCCCCACCCTCTTAGCTGTAAACTCTGTGTCAGTGCTGCCACTAGAAGATCAGCAGCTTGTTGCTTTTTCTTTTCCTTTTTGCAAGCTCTGTCCACCACCATGCTAAGGATCTCTATTTATGTCTCTCCTTGGCACCCAGGTATATGTTCTTGAAAATATTTCTGCATATCTGAGACAGCTTAATGAACAAATACACTTGCCACTAGCACATTGTTAAAGTTCTGGGTGATTATTTCCCCCATATTTAATGAAATTCACCAAAATCATCTCAAATAGTCACTATGGTGTTTGTCTAGCCTCTGCCTACATTCCTGCACTTTCATCCAGTTCACCTCCAATTCTGCACAAGCTCTAATAGCTTTCTCTGAATTCCCAGTCGCTGCCTGACAGTTGGCTTTGCCTCCTGCATTATTATAATCCTAATTTGGATTGTTTTCCAGACAAGGAGCCCTTTTTGCCCAGCCTGTCACATCAATTCTGCATTCTTTTCAATGATTTTACCTCTTTCATCAGATTGAAATAATGCCTTCAATAACATTCAAGTAACCCTCATGATAGACTATATCGAGGACAAATAACTTAGCGCACCGATCTGCATCTTCCCTCAATCTAGACACTTTACTCCTCTGCACAGCTACATCTCCTGGATCCGTAGTTGCTTGGTAAATATGTGCAGTACTGGAGGACAAGCATTGACTCTCTCCACAACGGGCTGCATCGCAGCTGACCTGGAAAAGCATTAACTGGAGTGGCAGTAGCAGAAGCAAAAGGTGAGAGAGAAGAAAGTGGAGAAGAGAGATGCATGAGGTAGAGCAGATTCCACCAGCATTTCTGTTTGATCTAGCTGCAGCTAGTTGTAACCCATGTCTCTGTGAACTTTTCTGACACACATCTTCATGGCAGTCATATGCCAAAGTGTCCCATACTTAACAAAAATCCATTTAGTAAGGTTTCTCACCTATTTTCTTCCAATTTTCTATTACCTCAGCTAAAACTATCGCCTTTACTGTGCTGGGTCATTCTCTATACTCATATGCCCTGACAGGGATCAGGCTGTGCACATCCCCTCTATCATCCTTCTGAGCTGGAATTGTAACACCCAGTCAGTACTTCCCAGCCCCAAAGTTCCCAGGTGAACTCACCCAATGCTGGCAGCTGGACATTTGGAAACAAGAGGGTCCAGTGTCCACTGGTGGTTGCCTGGAGTCCAGGGTTGCTAGAATGTTACAGAAACTACACACAGCAGCCACCATAACAAGGTTTGACTCTAGCATCCTTCTGGATGAAGAAACAAAACCGAAAAGAAAATCTTCTATAAAACCCTTTTTATTAAGAATGCTTCAGCTCAAATGGAGTACCTCCCAACAAGGAAACTCCTCGGCAATTACATCCTTCAAATCCAGGTTCCCCATGCCTCATGCAACAGTTCAGACCAATAGTAATATTAAGGTCTGGGGTCTGATTGCTTTTTATTGGTTTGATTTGCTTGCTGTTTCATCACTTAGCAGTTGCTCAGTGGACAGTCATCGTCCTGTACAACACACAGCGGTTCTCTGTCCTATTCCACACCCTCTCATGGTTGTTTTTGGACAGTTCTGCAGTGAGCAGTTCAGCATGCTGCAGTGTGGTTGTTACAGTTCATATACCACCACCAGCAGGCTTTCTAAGCCCTTCATATTTAAGATGCTACTGCTGAGATTTGACAAATGTTTCCTGTGGCAATGCAACCCAGTGCTGGAAAGTGCTGCAGCTCATGCCGTTGCCAAACGAGTCTGATAAGGAGGTGATGGATTTCCAAGAGTTTGCTGGTTTTACAGGCGTATTCATTTCCAGCAAAATGCAGTGTGACGTTACAGAAGTCTAGCATATCTGCACCATTAAACCAACAAAGGGGGAAGGCTCTTAGTGTGTGTGAAAAGAGGAAACAGATTTGCATGGCATATTTCATTGAAATGGGCATTGCTAACGAAACAGCCCTTTGTAAGGTCTTCAGAAACACCTGTAGTTGTGGAAAAACTACAGGCATGAGAAAAACAGCAGGAATTGCACTGTTTGCATAGCTGGGACCCACCTCAGGCTACCTGGCAGAGCTGGGTGGACAGGCACATGTCTGCCTTTTTTCTGCTCCTGGTCCACTCTGCAGACAGTGTCATGCAGGAGACTTTGTGTCTGACCCAGCTAATTTAGAAATGTTCTTCCTCTGTGTGTCTTGTGACACAAGATGGTCCATTCAATTTGTCTCAAAATCTGAGTGTGACCTGTTTTCTTCAGATTTGCATGTTCATTTTAATGAGACTCAAATCAGTGGTTGCCCAGAACCATATAGGAGTTAAGCTGTACCATACAAGGAAGAAAAGCCTCATGCTTATCTTCTTGCACTGCCCACAGAAGTGTAACTCCCTTCTGGTTGTGATTGCCACATTACATCCCCTAATGTCCATTTTTCTTCAAACAGGAGTGAGAAAAGGACATATTCTCCTGGCATCCTTTCATACATTTTTGTCCAATTTCCACAACAACTCCCACAGATTTCACAGATTCCTCACTAGGCACAAGGACTGGCCCAGACCAGTAGCATTGAGATGGAGGAGGCAGGGTAGAAGTGCTGAAAGGCTGTGATGTGGAAATCTGTAGGATGGAGCAATGTAGCTTCCAGGTCAATGGGCTGAGTGCTGCAGAACTTTGTGTAGCAGGCAGTTACAGATGACAAGAAACTGCAGGGGGAATTCCTGCTCAGAGGTGACAAATTCAGGGAGAAGGGACTAAATCAGGCTGCTGGCAGCATGTATGGAAGTTGTGTAGGGGTTAATGATAGCCCAGAACCCCTCAGTGCTCATGAACTGGGTGCCAGAAGAGTGGGAAGCTAAGAGCTTATGTGCCTCATAAGCTCTTCTGTGACGTTTGGGCTGATTCCCTGGAGTCTTAACCTCAGCAGAAAATCCAAGGATTGAGTTACCTCAGGAATCAATTTGTTGAGTATTTTGGCCTATTTTGTTATTTCCTGTTGGGTGTGAGGGAACAGAGAATCACAGAATCATTAAAGTTGGAAAGGATATCTAAGATCATTAAGTCCAACCTTCAAGGGAATCACAGAATATCTTTTGTTGGGAAAGACCTTTATCAAGTCCAACCTTCAACCCAGCGCTGCCAGCTCAGCGCTAAATTGCGCCCCTAAGCACTAGGCCACACGTCATTTAAATATGTCCAGGTGCTAATTGTGGGATTCAATACTGAAGCTGAGCAGTGCTTTAGGAGGCGAGAGTTTCTATTCACATATCCAAATGCTAACATCTCTCTTCTTTCTTCTTCTTCATCTTTCTCTCTTTCTTTCTCTTCTCTCTGACCCATCCTCACAGCTGTGAGGATTTTGCCCTTGTGAAGGTGCAGGCTTTGCTGTGGGTCTGCACATGGACAGGAACAGGGCACTAACTTCAGGAATGCTAACAATAAAAGCTGGAGCAAGTCTGCTGCTTCTCTGGAAATTAGTAAGTATTGCAGTTAAATCCAGCAACTGGGACTCAGGGGTATTATGAGGATAGGCACAACAAAGATGCAGTAAGTGGATTATCTGAAAAGTCCTCAACCCTGCTCTTTCCTCTGAGTTTCCAATTTTTCTTTAAATTAACTGTTTTATACCATATTTTTACACAGGCCCTAAAGCTGACACAATAGCACTGCCTTCAGGACCGGGAAATAATTTGTACATTATGCTTACCACTAGGCATTCAGAGCTCTTCAAACAATACCTGTTTTGATAGTTGACCTTACAAACTAGGGAAGACAGAAGCAAGTCACAAAGATTCCTGTGGGTTAAACTATTTTCCAAGCTGATTACGAAGCTTAAAGCTCAAATGGTCTTTGCACAGAAGTTCATAAACTACTTTTTTCTTTTGAAAGGGTTATCACCACCTAATTCATTCTACCTCCGATTTTGCACTGGAGGTATTGTTTACTCCTCTGCTGCTCAGGAAGTACTCAGGAAGTGTGATGTTATGGTCCACCCCACAAGCCTGCCCCAAGGTACAGAGGCTTAGCACAGCACAACGCTACTGCCTGTTCACCGCAGCCGGGCTTGGTTAAAGAATATTGTTTGAATGTTTAAGAAGGGCTTTCCCTGACATTCAATTTAGTCCTCAATAATCTCAATCACGCTGTTAGTGATCAGGCAAGATTCACGTTGACACCATTGCTTGGCTGCTATTGGTGCAAGATTTGTCCAGAAAATAGTTGCAAACCCATGAGTGTAAAAGCAGGTACAGCAGCTCCCAGAATCTTTTTATCAGCTTCTGCTAACAACTGATAATTCACTACAGTTCCCCAGGTTACCTTGTGCTTATTTTTCAGGAGCAAGCCCATCTGGGTTTAGATTAGAGGGTCAGAAGGCAAAGGACACAAACTTGAGTTTCATTAAGATTAAAAAGCAAGTATCAAAGAGAAGGCATGGCCGAAAGGAAAAGGACTTCAAAACCCGTACCTGCTAGCTGAACAGAGCTATCACTCCTCACATTATGTCTTGCTCATACACGTTTGTTGGTGCATACAGAGAGCAGAGCTAGAGCAGGCACGGGGAAGAGCAACTGAAATGGTCAAGGAGATCATCTTATGTTCATCTCACAGGCAGGCTGGGACACTGCAGAGGACATCTTGGAGGTTTACAAAGCTTTGGCATCAACAGCCAAGGAGAAGGGCTGCTTCCAACTACTGCAACATCAGCACAGGGGAAATAAGGGAACCAGTAGAAGATTGTTTTTAGAGCAGATATTCCTACCTGTACTGCAAGGATTTTTCTTGGTACCTTGGTGTCTGCCAATCTGTATGAAATAAAGATCTGTAAGAACACCATTATGTGTTTTTTCATATAGAGCTGTCCTTCTCTGCTTTCCAGTTTGCCTTTTTTTCATTTCCCTCCTCAACTGTCAGGCTGACAAACCCAAAGCTTTATAGTGTTCTCCAGCTTACAAAGGAGATAAAGATCTGTAAACCAAATGCTGACCGAGGCCGCGCAAGTGTAATGAAGGGAATAGCGTAGTTCTGTAGAGCCTTTATTATCATTCCTCGCGACAACACTGCACTTCTGACATTAATCTGCAACCACAACTTTCTAAACATGGGCTTCTGTAGAGGGTCATTACGTAGGTGAGGACATAAGATTGATTTGCACAGTGGCATCGTACTGTTATGACATTGATTCTATTTCCAGCGTTTAGTTTTCAAGCTTTTCCATACACAGGTCACTTGCCTCTTTAAACCCCTGTACCAAATGGAAGGGCAGTGTTCAGTGTCACCTCTGCAGCTGCCCTTGGGCTCCCCGTTCTCCGCAGCACAGACCACACCCCCCCACCCCAATGGCATCAGGCGTTTCACATTGTTCTTTCATAGGTACCCACACTTTTGCTGTTATTGGATCATTTTCGGAATTAGTAAGGGAAAGGAAAAAGTTGCCAACATACGTTTTTGTGCACTCCTAAAACCTATTTAACACTGAGTAGAATTTAAAGACCTGAGCAAGAACTCTTAGCTCTCTTCTCCAATTATGTCAAAGGATTAACAGACCATCACTAGGCTGAGACTTTGTATGATGTTGCACTGATTTTTTTTCCTGTGGCAGAGCTATGTATTTCCAAACACCAGGGTTTCTAATGTGGCAACTTAGAGGAGAACTGCTATGATTTTAATAAAGCTGTCAGATTAAGTGACTGCGTGGTTACACCATGATATTAATACATGTTCTTAACTGTCAATTAGTTAACTGGCTAATAAAAAGAGCCTATCTTATAGGATTCTACGAATGAATATAATGCTTTGTTTCTGGGCAAAACATATGCTTTGGATATATAATTAGAAAAAGCCCCCCTCTCTCTCCCCCATCGAGAGAGCATGTGCAGCTGAATAAAGGAGCTCATTATACCTGCAAGGGGTCAAAGTCTGTGGATCTGTAGCTTATGGTATTATGACAGATTACAAAATCACTCTATTATGTTAGTCAATCTGTTTCCAAGCACAAACTAGCAGGGAGCGGGGCACTAGAACCTCCCGAGCAGGGCATCCATTGGCTTTCCCTGGAGGTCTTATGATGGGTCAGCTGGCAGTGACACCACCTCTGACAACTCATATGTCAGATCTTCCCTGCCTGACTTCTGCCTTTGTTGCAGCAGAGCCTCTTCATCGACAATCAATCCCTGCTTCAGGTTGCAAAGAGCTCCCCATAAGAGCTGAAACAAATTTGAAATCTGTGGGTAGCCATCACTCGTGCTAATGAAAGGGAAAAGCAGAGCACTTATGCTCCAGCTGACCTCTCTCAGGCTCTCATCTTGCCTTAAAAAAGAAATAAAAAGTTTTTAAGTAGAGAAGGGAGCAGCTAAACAGCAACAGCTGGGAGAGAAAGCACTGGGTTAGGTTTTAGTGTGTGTTGGTTCAAAAGGAAAAAGTAATTCAGATGTGGGATACAGAGATTTCAGACATGATAAAGAGCCTAAGAAATATTTGAAATATTCCCTACTACTTCAGGGAAACTATTCTGCTGGAAAGATTTATTCCATCAACTCAGCATAAAACCCCATGGCACAAAGGATAAAGAAAATCCTCCTGTATTCTAGAAACACTACTTTAGATACGTCATGTGGGACAGTGTGGAATGCCTTGCACAAGTCCAGTTAGATGACAGCAGTCACTTTACCCTTTTCCACCAACACTGTCACCTGTCACCGGGTTTGTCAGGCATGATCTCCCTTAGTGAAGCCACATTAGGTGTCACAAATTCCCTCCTTATTTTCCATGGACCTCAGCACAGTTTCCAGGAGCAATTGCTCCATGATTTTGCCAGGCACAGAAGTGACGCTGAGTTCCCTGAGTCACCTCTTTTCCACTTTCTAAAAATAGGGTTATGTTTCTCATTTTCCAGTCAGTGGGAACTTCACCAGACTGCCATGATTTCTCAAACATGATAGATAATGGCCTAGCAACTTCATCCACCTGTTCCCTCAGAACCGATTACTGTATCCCATCAGATCCCATGGACGTGCTAAACTTCAGGTTCTTTGTATTGTCACAAACCTGATCTGTCCTAGGCACAGGGTTAGGGACTGGTTGCTTCTTTCTTCCAGTGCCACTTACAGGACACAGCGAGGAATTTTTCCACCCTGTGTACCCCAGAAACTGAGCCAGCTGTCCTGCCCTGGGTACACACTTGTGAAGCAGTGGACCACTGTTGGGATACCCAACCCTGAGTGACCCAGGCACCACTCTGAGCTCCTGTTTGTCCTCCACCTGCCCACCTGTTTAAGCAGAGATTTCGATGACTTCACAGCTACCTGGGCTCCCTGCTCATCAAGCCCTCAGGCTGGTGGCACAGGGCTGTGCTAAGTTGCCCTGGTTCTTCTGGGACCCATAACACCATCATTAACTTTTCCCATGGGCTCCTCCTGGCTGCACTCCAGAGATTCCTTGGGACATACCTGGTGTTCATCAAACATTTGCGCTGGCCCTTCTCCTGGCTATAAACTTCCCTGCAGCTGCAGAGTACCTTCATAACTTTTATTTTTCCATTTTCAGTAGTACGCCAAATGAGCTGAAAAAGCTCTGAAGTAAAACACAGAGTGAAAAATTGAAGTGGGAAACCTTTCCCTTTCTCTTTGAACCATCTGCTCAGGTAAGGAGAAGGTGAATTCCCCACAATCAAGCTTTACTATTATTCTAACAAGACTGAAGGGAATTTGCTTAGTGAGGAGCAGATTCGCCTGGCATACACTGCAAAGTCAAAACTGGAGTACTCAGAGCAAAGCAAGGTTTTCAGTAACAATCCTCAGGTTCTTAGAAAGATGTGGAGACACTTTTTCCTATTAATCATCTCAAAGGTAGGCAGCCTGTCAGTCTCTGAAATGCTCTCTGTTGTATTTCAGGAGATAACTTTTCTACTCATATACATTCACAGGTTTTCAAGCACATTTATCCCATCTCTTTGCAGAACACATAGCATTACTGATCATGCAAATATCTTGTTAATCCCTGAAGGCTGAAACTAGGGATGGCAAAAGTCAGGTCCTGGCCCTGGTGACTCACAGATCAACATCAGCTTGCACTGAACAACATTTGGCCTACATGCTCTGATGTGTTTAGCTGGCAGCCAAGGAGCTCATGACTTTTATATGCTTCACCAAAGGACATTGAAAAGACCTTTTCATATGGTTATTTGGGGAGAGAGAGATCAAACATTTCCCCTTTGCATTAATCCTTTTCATGTTTTCAATACATAAACTAACTATAAAAAAACAACATCATGCCACAGGTGTTCAGGCACATAGTTTGGGAAACAGATGTTTAGGGTGTATGAGCTACAGAAGAGAAATGGTAAAGGCTTAGGAAATTGTTTGTTCTAGAGGCTCTCTCCAGGCACATCAAGGACAGGAGGGTCATTAGGGACAGTCAGCATGGCTTTACAAAGGGAAAGTCATGCTTGACCAACCTGATAGCCTTTGATGAGGGCATAACCAGGTGGATGGATGATGGCAGAGCAGTGGATGTCAACTATCTTGACTTAAGTAAGGCATTTGACACAGTCTCTCACACCATCCTGACAGACAAACTGAGGCAGTGTGGCCTAGATTTTTGGGTAGTGAGGTGGATCATAAACTGGCTACAGGGTAGAAGTCAGAGAGTAGTGGTCAATGGGACAGAGTCTAGTTGGAGGCCTGTATCTAGTGGAGTGCCCCAGGGATCGGTGCTGGGACCAGTCCTGTTCAATCTAT
>VXBP01010059.1:172321-238896 GCA_013400115.1 Rhinopomastus cyanomelas
TGTGGAGTCCCCTTCACTGGAGATGTGAACACACCCGCCTGGATGTGTTCTTGTGTGACTTGGTTTAGGTGATCCTGCTGTGTCAGGGGGATTGGACTAGATGATCTTTCGAGGTCCCTTCCAATCCGTAATGATTCTATGATTCTATGAAATCAAGGAGAACGTGAACCAAAAATGATGAGTTTTACCTGTCACACTAGGGCAGGCACTTCGGATATGGGCTCCTGGACTGGAGGTAGCCTACAGAGCCGCTCTTGTGTTCTTCAGCTGGCATTGCTCTTACACAGTTGTCACCCCAAAGCTCAACCCTGAAAAGAAACAGATGCCTGGGGCATGTTTTTTGAGGACATGAGAAATATTTCAAAGTGTCCTCGTTTCACTGGAGCACAGGGAGTGCTGGTCTGCAGACGCGGGCTTCCTGGAAGGTGCAGGGAATCAGCAGCTTTCCCCCTCCCAGAGCACCCCTCCTGGCAGGGGCAGAGAGGCTGAGTTAGGTTAAAAGTTGGACATAATGATCTTAAAGGTCTTTTCCAACCTAAATGGTTCTATGATTTTGTGAAAGACTCCTGCTTCCACTGGGGCAAAACTCAGGTGGGTCTCTCAGAAACTAGTGGTCACAGGAAAGACTGCCCAAGGATCAGGAGAGGCTGAATTCATTTACCCACCATTCAGTGCTTGTTTTCTGACCTCTGTGGCCCCTTGAGAGACCCATATAGGGAATGTTTGTATGAGCACAACTATTGTCCTAGTGCTGGGCTTTACTGCTACTCTGGATACCCAGAATGATATTTACTTCTGAGAAATAACAAAACCCAGGCAGGCATATTCTCTTCATCATTCCAGTTTTTTTGATTTCTCTTGAAATGACCTCCAAAACTTTTCCCAGTTAAAGCAAGGTCTATTTTAAGCTACCAATGTCATTAAATTAGTCATTTTTCACAAGAGATACATCTGACTGGAATTTATGCTCTTTGTATCCCCTTTAGCAGCACATACAATATTTTCTGCCGGTGACTAAGACAGCGTCTCTTAAATCTAACACTTGATACAATTTTTGTCCCATTTCTCTCTTCTTCCCTCTCGAATCCTTGAAGTGAGTGCACTGGACAGTGAGCACACCCTTGTTCCCCAGACCATCTGACTCATGGCACAGGAGTGAAGGAGTAATGCCCTCTGAAATCAAGAAGCATAACTTGGAGAAAAAGAAATACATCTAGATTTAATCTGATTTTAGATATTTGTATCTGTCACTTGTATGCCGGCTCACATTATCTTATTCTTATTGTACCTGCAAACCAGGTTTCCAGGATTTAAAAAAATATAATCGTTTCCTTGTATCAGACCATTAAGAGTGCACATGAGCTTCTTTCTGCCGTGACCACATAAAGGACGGAGCTCTTCTGTGGTTTTGATCTGCATAACTGCCTTCAAGATTGTATAGCTGATTCAGAGTAGTTCAAAGGAGCTTGCAGAGAGGTCGGGGTTGGGGTCTTCTCACAAGTAACAAGTGAAAAGACAAGAGGAAGTGGCCTCAAGCTGCACCAGGGGAAGTTTAGGTTGGGTTTGAGGAAAACTGTCTTCAATGAAAGGGTCATCAGGCCTTGGAACAGGCTGTCCAGGGAGAGGAGGTTGAACTGCCATCCCTGGATGTGTTTAAAAGTTGTGTGGATCTGGAGCTTAGGGGCAGAGTTTAGTGGTGGCCTTGGCACAGTTGGGGTAATGGTTGGGCTACATGATCTTAGAGGTCTTTTTGAACCTAAACAACTCCATGATTCCATGAAAGGCAGAGCATGTGCCTGGCATCCTAGCATTCTCATGCAGAATGTCCCTGTGGCCTGGCCATTTTCCTTATAGAATTTTAGCCAACGTAGCAGCAAAACTCTTGAGAAGTCAAGAGCTCAGGCAGAGGCAAAGCACCTCTTCATATGCTTTGTCATTTCTCCTGAAGTTCTCTACCTCTGTGCAATACCTAGTCCCTGTTCCAAAGCTGTAGTCCCTCTGTATCACTGGCAGAAAGCAAGGGACAGATGGTTTTACTTCTTACCTGTCACCACAAGCCTGACTTCCCTTGAACTAACATAAGCAGATCTCTTTATGCATAAGGAGCAGACATCTGCCCATTACTATTTGCTGGGGGTCAGCATTTGTACACAACCTACCAAGCAAAGCAAGGGAGAGGCTGTTATAAAAGAACTGGGCATGGGAAGCCGTTTTACAGGAACAGCCTCTACTCCCTAAGGATTCCGGTACCCTGCAGCCCTCTGAACAGCTTGAGGATTGGTAACATTCACCTGCTTATGGGCCTGCAGTTACTGTGGAACACGTACTGGGAAGAAGAGCTCAGCGTTCAGGTGTAAAGCTCCTTCTGAAGCCTTTGGATACCAGTGAGGTTTAAGAAACACTTTCTAACAAAAAGCCGCAGATTGCTTCTGCCACAAAGCATCACATGTTTGCAAGAACATCTTTACTCAGCACTTTGGAGTTAGTCTACAGACGCGTGTTTTCATCTCCAGTAGCCCCTTCTGTCCTTTCAGGCTATGGACTTCTCTTTGCTTTCTGATCCTAGAAACTGACTCTCTCATGACCCCCATCAGATCAATGATCCCCGAGGAAAGCTGCTCTAGTCAGTCCTGCATATTATGATGAAAACTCAGCTCCTAGCTGGTGAAACCACAGGAAGCCGCACCCCACCACTTCAATCAGGAGTGTAAATACTGAAGATAAAGCAGCAACCACAGGGTACAGAAACCAGTCACAGATGCCAAGTGTTACCCTGTGACACTGCAGTGCGACAGAGCCAGAAGAGCCAGTAAACATCACAGACTTTAGAGCTGGGAGACATGACATCAAGAGAGAATAGGAAAACATCAGGGAAGATGGAGGAACATCTGAAATGTGTTCAACGTAGATTTTAAAGCCAGAAGGATCAGTTAGAGGTTGAGGATGGGATGTCTGCACGTTCACCCTTGCAGTGATCCCAACAGCGCACAGCTGAGTTGGAGCTGTGGTTCTCAAACTCAGGGGTGCCACACATTGCGCTGAGGGGCTCCATGAGAGGTGACTGGGAAGGGCAAGTTCACATACCCTATACAGCAAACCTTGGATAAAGCAAGTTCAAAGCCCCACTACTGAAAAAAAAAAACCCACACTCTCAACTGAAACAGAAACAAGAGAAACATGAACTAAAGACCATTTGAGTGCTGAATTTGACGAAGTATATTCACAAATGCCTTAAAGCTGGAAATGAGTATGACTCAGAAACAATAAGTCTCACAGGAGCTCAAGTCCTGTTTTCAGAGCAGCTTGGCTTTTGGGATCCTAACGTTGTACTATGGGGTCAGTGGGTTTGACCACATTTCTGAAGGCTGGATCTGGACTTCCAAGGCACTGATGTGGAACATGGTTACAGTTTTCCCCTCAGAAATCCTACGTGTTCCCTCATAGACACCACAGACACAGGGAGAGCTGTCACAGAGAAAGATGCTGTAAGGATGCAAGCATCAGGCTAGGCTGATGGGCTTTGGCATGGCTCATCAGCAAGCCAGACTCCAGCACCTGCCTGGTGCTCAAAGATGCAGCAGCCTAGAAGACAAAGCCTGAAGCCTGTTGGGGAAACCAAGTCCTGGCAGGGCCTGTAAGCCTCTTGAGCAGTGAGATACCCATTTTACCTAAGGTGCTTACATTTGCTTTGTTAAACTAAAGGGTGTTACATTTACCCACATTTTACTTTCCTTCCTCAACAGTGCAGGGGACCAGCAGAAGACTGACACCATTTCTGGTGGGTGGTGAAGCTCCTGCCAATGGCCTTTCCTGATGAGATGCTGTCATGAGAGGCTAAGGGAGCTAGGATTGTTTAGTCTGGAGAAGAGAAGACTGAGAGGGGACCTTATTGCCCTCTACAACTACCTTAAAGGAGGTTGTAGCAAGGCTGGTGTTGGTCTCTTCTCTCCAATTGGTGATGATAGGACGAGGGGAAATGGCCCCAGGTTGCATCAGGGAAGGTTTAGACTGGATGTTAGAGAGAAATTCTTTACTGAGAGGGTGGTTACATGGTGGATTGCCCAGGGAGGTGGTGATGTCACCAACCCTGGAGGTGTTTAAGGAATGGGTGGATACGGCACTTGGGGATATGGTCTAGCGGTTAGGCACTAGGAGAAAGTGCTGGACTTGATGACCCTGGAGGTCCTTCCCAGCCATGATGATTCTATGAGATCCCTCAGGGGAAGCTGAGTGCAGACCTTTTGCAGGGTGCAGTTGGCTAAATATCATTAGCAGGTGGGGTTGCCTTGGCCATGCCAGCCAACAGGCAAGCTAAAAGCCAAGGAAATTGTTCCAAGAAGAAAAGGAAGAAAATAAAAGCTTAATCTTGGTAACCTCATAGTCCCCGAGCACTGGCAGGGTCAGGGTGAGATTGGGTTACGTGTTGTATAAGCCCATGTTACACAAGCCAAGGCAGGGCAGAGGTTTCCCAGGACTATTCAATCCTTTCTCTTTTGCAGTTTCACTGTTGCTCCCTCATACCTTCCTTCTCCTGATGCTTCCTTGGACATCAGATAAGCCCATCCAAGTGCTTCCATCACCATGATTTAGGAGGTCACACAAATCACTTGGTCTTTAGATAGGACATGAATGCAGGAGTTTGCATACAGCCCTGAAGTAACTCCTGTGAGCTGCTGCTGTAAGGCAGCTCCAGTATGACACTGGGGACACAGCCTGCTGTCCTGCAGAGCACTTGGACTCCCAGGGCCAGACACAAGCATTGCCCACATCTAGGCAGCCTGAACAACAGCAAATGGTGCTCAGGAAGCTCCTGGTAACTGGGGAAAGGCAGCACATGTATATCTCATAGAAACATGGAATCATAGAATCATTACGGATTGGAAGGGACCTCAAAAGATCATCTAGTCCAATCCCCCTGCAACAGCAGGATCACCTAGACCAAGTCACACAGGAACCTATCCAGTCGGGTCTTGAATATCTCAAGTGAGGGAGACTCCACAACCAGAGGCAGAGTAGAGGGGGAGAAGAACCTCTAACTACCTCCTTTCTGATCTACCCCAGGATGCTGTTGGCCCTCTTGGCTGCAAGTGCACGTTGCTGGCTCATGATCCCTCCTGCTGTCCACCAGGACCCCGAAAGTCCCTTTCTCCTACACTGCTCTGCAACAGGTCAGTCCCCAACCTATACTGGTACCTAGGGTTGTTCTTGCCCACATTCAAGACTCTACATTTGCCCTTGTTATAGTTCATTAAATTTCTCTCTGCCCAGTTCTCCAGCTTGTCCAGGTCCCACTGAATGGCAGCAGAGTCTGCTGGGGTGTCCAGCCACTCCACCAGCTTTGTATCATCAGCAAACTTGCTGACAGTGCATGCCAATCCCTCATCCAAGTCATCAATGCATAGATTGAATAGTACCTGTCTCAGTACTGACCCTTGAGGGACTCCACTAGATACAGGCCTCCAACTAGACTCTGTCCCAGTGACCACCACTCTCTGGCTTCTATCTGGTTCACAATCTACCTCGCTATCTGATCATCTAGACCACACTGTCTCAGTTTGGCTGCAAGAATGCTGTGGGAGACTGTGTCCAATGCTTTGCTGTCATCTGTCCACCTGGTTATGCCCTGATAAGAGGCTATCAGGTTGGTCAAGCATGAGTTCTCCCTTTGTGAAGCCATGCTGACTGTCCCTAGTAACAGTCTTGTCTTTGCTGTGCCTAGAGATAGCATCAAGCACAAATAGTTCCATCACCTTTCCTGAGACAGAGGTGAGGCTGACCAGTCTATAGTTACCCGAGTCCTCCTTCTTACCCTTTTTGAAGACTGGAGTGACATTTGCTCTCCTCCAGTCCCCAAGCACCTCTCCTGATCCCCATGACTTAGCAAAGATGATGGAGAGTGGCCTAGCAATGACTACTGCTGTCTCCCTTAGCACTCGCTGGTACATCCCATCAGGGCCCATGGATTTATGTACATCCAGTTTGTTCAACTTATCCCTAACACAGTCCTCATCAACCAGGGCAAACTCCTCTTGTCCCAATTTTCGCTGGGGCCTCAGCAGTCTAGGGCTTAATATCAGGACAGCCCCTAGAAGTATAGAGGCAAAGGTGGTGTTCAGTACCTTTGCTTTCTATCTATCCTCTGTTTTCAGGGCACTCACCTCATTCAGCTGGGGGCCTACAATGCCCCTAGTTTTACCTGCAATGTATTTCAAGAAGCCTTTTCTGTTGCCCTTGATCCCTCTTGCAAGGTTTATATCCATGAAGGCCTTGGCTTTCCTACTTGCATCCCTACATCCTCTGACTAGAGCCTTATCATCACCTCAAGTGGCCATCCCCTCTTCCCATGACCTACAGACTTTCTTCTTCCTCTTGAGCTTGCCCAGCAGCTCCCTGTTTAACCACACAGATCTTCTAGCTCCATTTCTTGACTTCCTACCTGTTGGAATGCTCTGATCTTGGGTTTCAAAGAAGTGGTCTTTGAATGTTAACCAACTCTCTCGGGCCCCTTTACCTGCCAGTACCCTGTCCCATGGGATTTCCCCTAGCAATTGCTTGAAAAGTCCAAGGTTGGCCCTCCTGAAGTCCAAGGTTGTGATTCTTTCTGCTAGGTATTCTGTTCCTGACAAATGAGATCCTGAACTCCACCATCTCATGGTCACTGCAACCAAGGCTGCCCTCAACCTTCACTGCTTCAGCCAGACCCTCCTTGTTGCTGAGTGCAAGATCCAGCAGCGCTCATCCCCTAGTGGGCTTCCCATCAGGAAGTTGTCACCAATGCACTGGAGGAACCTCCTGGGCTTTGGATGGCTGGCTGAATAGGACTTCCAGTAAATATCAGGATAGATAAAATCCCCCCGTGAGAACCAGGGCCTGTAGCTGTGAGCCTGCTGTCAGGTGCCTATAGAAGGCCTCATCAACTTCCTCGTCCTGATCTGGTGGCCTTAATAGACACCCACAGCAGTGTCACCCATGCCAGCCTACCTTTGATCCTCACCCACAAACTCTCAACTGTCTCTCCATCCACCCCTGGACAGAATTTAATATACTCCAGTTGTTCTTTCACATAAAGAGCTACTCCACCACCTCATCTTGCTGACCTGTTCCTCCTGAGAAGGACATAGCCATTCATGGCCACATTCCAGCCACACAAGCTGACCCACCTCATCACACTTCTGCAGTTCTTCAAAGCTCATTTCTTCAGTTTTAGTACTCTGCCTTCAAAACCTGAAGCAACACCTTTACTATAAACATGAAACTTATCATAGCCTTCCAAAGCCTTGTACTTCAAACAGAAGGCTTATTGCAACGTTCAGAACCACAGAGAATATACAGATGCCTTAAAACAACTTGCTTCTTAATCAACAAGAAGGGAAGAGAATTGTCTGAAGCAGCCTTCTCATGACAGAAGGAAAGAACAAAACCACCAAAACCCCCTGTGTTTGTAGACTCCCAGCTGAGGCTTGTAGGAACAAAACACCACACCGTTTTTACCTAGAAACTGGAGAGCTTAAACTTTTCAGACCTGGCCAGTATCATACAACAGAACAGACTTCCTATTCTGCAATTCCAGAACTGGTCTAGAATAACTGTATCGTTCATATTTCCCTGCCCCCTTCTGTAGATGCCTTTGAGAATTTTCAGTCTTCACCGTTCTTTAGGGCTCTTCCTTGCAAACCCAAGACGTCTGCTCCTTGTGGTGTTTTTCCTACAGCACAGTAATTTGCTACTGTTTCAAGTGCTTGGGGAAAAAAATTCAATTAAGTCCAGAGGAATATTCTGATTGCTAGTGACTGTTCTCTCTGTCTTAACTCAGATCAGTTTGACATAAGCCATTTACTTCACAGTTAACCCCGGAAAAATCCTGCAGGGAATATATATTCTTGCCTTAATCCTGCTCACCAGTTTAGTTCCACTTGGGTTTGAACGAAGGAGGTGCCCCAACTCAAGTTTACTACTTCGAATGCTTTAACAAATCACTGCTCTGGAGCCTTTTGTGATCCTCACACCAAATCTTTACCACAGAAGAGAGAAAGAGACACCACTGTAGGTGCTGAGCATTACAATTAAAAATAAAGCAGCATTAAAGTTGCTCCATGCTTAATGCTGTGGTTTAAGCAGCTAATCTTGTTTCAGCTGAATGGCATGTTCACTACAGCAAACAAATCAGTAACATGGAGGATTATTGAAGAGGAACGACATATTAAACTAGTTTAGGGCATCATATTGATTTTTTTATTATTATTATTTTAGTGTCCGATTTAGCTTGGCGTTCTTCAACAGCCAGTTCTAATAAACGCTTGTATAGCACAGATTAAGCAGGTGGGAATGGTGCCCAGAAAGAGTATTATGAATAACTTAAGGCACTGGCTTAATTGCAGCAATCCCTGATACTTACTGTGCTGGCACCAGAGCATTTTCAGTATTCAAATGTAAAACTTCAACTGAGCTACTAGTGAGTATTGCCCTTTTATTAAATATTTGAAAAAGCTTTCCAATGTTTTCCCCCTCAGATAGGAACAGGGAAGATTTCAGAGTTCTTTTAATTATTTGCACAACTCATTAAGTTACTTTGAAATAATAATTAGCAGTTTACTCAATGCAGCTTTGCACCTCTGACACTGCAAAGCATTGCAGCAGCATCCCTCCTACCAGCCAAACCTATTCAGTCCCCTTTGCAAGGCAAACACACAGAGCAAAAAAAAAAACCAAACGTACAGCCCACTTGAAGCAGCAGGCTCATTTCTTTCCCCACAGTGCCAGTCCCCCCCGCTACAGCTCAGGGAAGTGACTGATCCAGCCGTGGACTGGGCCCTGCTTGAGCAGAGACTTCAACTAGGCGACCTCCAAGGCTCTCAAAGTAGGCCTGGAAGGAGGAGAAACATGGTTAAGGCTTACGTGAAAGAGCAAAGTTTCAAATTGTCTCACCTCAGTCTCACACATTTGTCCAACCTACGCAGAGATCCCCTGTGAAATGCCAGGGACATTTGCAGTAAGCAAGCTCCTGCTCCACACACCATACATCAAAGCAAGGATTCGGGAAGGTATTTTTTCAGGGGGAAATAAAAATGCAGCTCTTTCTTCTCTACGTAAGGCGGGAAGTAACAATCTCCTGGCACAAGAGCCTCTTTTTTCCCCTCCCCTCTAAACTGTGCAGGGTTGGAAGGTGTATCTTGGCCCACTGCACTTCCAGAGAAGGCTCAGACCGTGCCAGAAACTCTCCAGAGGGCCTGTGGAGATTACATGATCTCTGCATTAGCGGCTTGTGTTTGGAAAAGGTTATCACACAACTGACTCTGGTCATGAAACACATCACCTCCTGCTTTCTTACTTTGCATCTTACTTTTGCCTTAAATTAGTCCAGGGTCTCCAAGATAGCAACTGCATTTCAACTCTCAGGACAACACAAGGCTTCTACTTGCACAGAAATCACCCAGGCCCCATTGGTGCTCCACTTTCTCAGGGCCTTTAACCACTGTGAACTTAGCATCCTCTCGCTCCAAAACACTGTTCCCAGTGTTCTTACAGACCCCCATTTCCACTCTCAATTTCTTTGTGAGCCTCTGCCCACTCACTGGGTAGGTAAGTTTGCCACTTTTCCTTCTCCTGCGGTTACCCCGTTTCAAGTCTTCTCAAACACATAGGCAACCGGAACAACTCCTTGTTTTCCAGCAGAAGCTACATCTCACACAGAGGCATTACAACTTTCCTAGCTTTCCTGAAGCCCCTCACAAGCAACGCAGTGAGATTTAAATTTACCCTTGAGATAGCCACATCCTACAGGGAGCAGATACACCTGGCTCTCTCCATGGAGAGGCACTGCACTGCCATTTTTAAGGAAATCTTCCAGCTCAACAGCCATCCAAGTGCTTGCTGCAGCTGAAGGAGTGTCCAGTATGGGCAGCTGAAAGCCTTCCCACAAAGACAGCAAGTTATCCTCACTTGCATTACTCAGGCACACACATTCAGGAAACTCCAGTGCAACCAACAGGAGCCTTTCCACAGCAGGCTGTGATGGAGTTGAAACTCCACCCTTCCTCAGCAGTGGTGGTTCATCCTGTAATTCAGCACTGTACTGCACTGAAAACATCTTTGACGTTGTTTTCCTGGAAACAGCATTATGAGGAATAATAAGCAGGAACATAGACCCAGAACAGCAGGAGTGTAAAACCACTATAAACGAAGCAATTAAGTAACCACACTGTTCGCTGGTTATTGACCATGTTTATTAGAGCTGACTTTGTGTTTAGAGGTTTCCTAGCAAACATGAAGCAAAGTGCACCCCACAGTAAGAAATCTTTACTTGCACAAAAAGGTACAAACAACTAGAATTTCAGAGTTCACCCTATTTCGTACATGATACCAAAAAAGGTGAAAAATAAACCAAGATCAAAGACCAGCAGCAAAAAGAATTGTTTGCCGACACACTCCGCGTGCTTCCGTATTTCTTTAGGAAACAGAGTATAAAGAGGATTCCATCAACTGATATATTAATATCCTACCAGGAATATAACACTGTAAAAAAATTAGTAGTAGAAAGTCTAGGGTGGACAACCATAAAGAAAAAAAATAATAGAAACAATATTAAAAATCTCATGTGTAAACTTTACCACTGCTTTAAAATAAAAGCCAAACCCCACAAGTCACGAGTACTTCCGCTTGGCACAGCGACCAAGCAAATAAGAAAAGCTGATTTTATCTAGTTTTTTTAATTTTATTTTTTTAAAGTGCTTAACCACCATACCCAAAAGTAATGACTTTCAGACCTACTTAACATGAATGTGCTCAAAAAGCCACTGCTTACAGTAAAGAAGCCATTGTTCTGAAAAACTGCACATACATGCTGGCTTTATCTGCACGAATGAAAGATCGCTTTGAACAGCTCTCAATCATATGATGTCCCAAATCAATGTAATGCTATTAGAGCAGGCAGCTGAGTAACTCCCACAAAGTTGAAGTTTAATAATAATAAATATTTTTTAAAGTACTCTTTTTCTTTCTTTTTCCCCCAAGACAGCCTGTCTCTCCCTACTGCACAAAGGTAATTTTATATAATAAGAGAAATGCAGCTGTGTTATTCCCAGAACAAACTGGCTGTTTAACCTTAAACACCTTACAGGAAGGCAATAACGTGAGTGGGACCAATGGCTAACACAGCATTTTAATTCTTATTAAACACATCAACTTCACCTTAAATCTGACACTATGTCCCAACCAAAAAAACCCCATAAAAATAGCAAGAAAACCAACAACCTGAGGAGCTTTGAGTGTTTTGTTACATTCTTCCACATTTATTTGAGCCTTAGTGCAAAGGACAAATTTAACATTCTAGGCTCTGAAGCAAGTCCAACACATCAGCCTTTTCCATGGCATTTTCTGACAGACAGCAGACACACATATTCCAAAAGAAATTCAATTTTTTTAGCTGTAACGGTCATTCATTTTTTACCTCAACGTTAGAAAACATTTAAAATGAGAGTAGACTCCAATTTTGTTAACCTCAAGTACAGCTACAAACCGTTTCAATCCCAGCACTCTCCCAAATCAGAACTATTCATAACCAAACTGGACTGTCAGTATTGCTGCAGCCATTGAACTGTTGTGCCCGGGGCCTGTCTGCACAACTATCCAGCCCCAAACTTCTCCATCAGCTTTGGAGTTCAGTAGGCTTAAGTCTGTTTACATTCATCTATTTCACAGACCAAACTTTTTAAAACTATTTATCGAAAGCACAGCATCTTCATTGTCCCTCAGGACAGTTAAGGTAGAGAACCCTCTGGTTCATTTACCGCTAGAAGACAAACTAGAAAAGGTAACTTTCCTTACAAAGGTCCTCTGTACGAAGCCATAGCAGTACAGAGATACAGCAGGGACCTCAGTATCTCCAGTGACTTAACTTTACCTCATCTCTCCCCTACAAAAAACAATAACAGGAAGAAAAACAACAAATAAAGAAACCCCAACAAAACACTCTTATGACTAAAAAGGAAAGGAAATAAAATAAACAGACACAAGCAGAGATCTAGGATAAGGCTCTGAAAATGTCATCTTTGAAAAGCAATTCTTTTAAGTGGTTTAAGTGTGCAAATAACTAACTACATGACTTGTTCCAGAGATAACAATACTGTAGCTATCAATGATTACTATGCATCAGCAGTTGTGTTGCTGGCTTTGGACATTGTTTATTACCATTTTCTCTTCATATCTCATGTCTTGTCATTTTTTTAACAGATGCCAGCAGCATGGCTTTATACCAGTACAGGAAAGATTTACTTTTTCTTGTTTAAAGGTTTCCTGTTCATCTCAAGAAGTCTGGCAAGGCTGAATATTATTTAGAATGACACATAATAATTGATATTCCTGCTCGAAACATTATTTCAAGTTTTCTCTGTCTACGAAAATTGCCTCTGAAAGATTCAAAATCTCAGGTTCCTGTGAAACAGATATGAAAAATATGGAAAACTACCATGCAAGGAAATCAATAGAATCTCTTCTATTGATGAGAAGTACAAAAAGCTCAGAAACAGAAAAACACCATCTTCAGCCAGAGACTGAAAATACCCCTCATATTTTTCAAAACCAGAGTCCATACAGTGTCACACAGCCCTGCCTTGTCATGTTTGTTAATATCCTTGCTTAGAAGTCAGACAGCATTTTGTTTAACTTGTGTTGCTCTGTATCATTACACTAAACCATAATTAACTCCTCTTTTGTGCCAGCCTCATTCCAACACAATGGCACCCACTGTATACCAGCAGCAGCTCTCAGGTTTTGTTTTGCAGCTCAGCTGTATTTTTCTTGGATGTTCACAAGACTGGCATTTGACTGGATGCGCTTGGCTGGAAAGGGAAAAAATTATATGAAAATTAAACACAAAGAATTCCACAAAACTAGTCTCTCCACTCCCTCTATTTATCCGGCAGAGACTTGCAAACAGCTTTCTGTTCATATCCAGAAACTTTAATGAAAAGATACGGCTGAAGCTCTTTTACTCCCCTCCTTCAGGGGACAGCAACAGACTGATAGTCGCTCTTGGCAGTCATAAGCACAGCTGCAGGCATATCTGGCCGGACCCCCTCTCCCACCAGAGCCAAGTGAGTCTCTGGCACCACCCTACTCTAACAGGGAGATGCCAGCACCATCACTTACGCAAAATGAGTATCCGTTTCTTCTGCTTTGAGTGAAGGAAGCTACTAAGATAAAAAACAATAGGTAGGAAGAGAATAAAGGACGAAACCGCAATCACTGGGACTGTATCACTGCAGGGCACGGAACAGTTGAAAGTCCTGCTCCAAAGCTTCCGAGTGATGTTCATCTAAAAGAAATAACAAGTCATGAAAGCAAGCACGTGCATCTTTGCTGTGCAGCATGGCAAACACTGGGGCCTCAAGATATTTGAGTATTCAAATAATACCTCAGAAAACATCACTTTAACATATCTTCCCCCAAAAGCAAGCAAAACCCCTGGAAATGTAGAAACAGACATTTCACAGCAAAGCTTTTACAAGCATCAGAATCAGCCTATACTCAGGTACAGCACAGCCACTGCCATATGCCTGTTTCCCAGAGAACTCACTGCCAGCCTGTGGAGACAGGACTAATCCCATACTTTTGGCAGAACTCCTTTTGCCCAATCACCTAAAAGCCACAGAAATGAAGTGTTTTCTAAGCACATGTCACCAATGCTGAGGACCCCTAGAAACAGCTGCTGTTAATAAGGAATCAATTATTACACTGGCTAGAACAATAGCAGTAAAGCTTCACAATAAAGCCAGAAGAGTCATTTTTTAAAACCATCCCCTTCGCAGTAACAAGAAATTAAAGTGCAGCTACTCAAACTGGAATGCACCCAGGTGATCAGGAGCTGCGGTCACACTCCTGCTGCACTGAGGACAAGACCTACCCAGCCACCCCCACACCGAAAGGAAAAAAAGTAATATCCATGACAAGTGCTCCTGCTGAGTATTAGTAAGAACTTACTGCGTCTTCTATGTCGATGCACAAGTGTGCAGGGTGCCCGGACTCACCACCTTGCTTGTTCATTCTTTGCAAGTTGTTGTACAGGTCATTCAGCCTTCTGTATGTTTCGTTGCAGTTTTTGCATACTTCTGTGTAGTTACTTGGCGTCAGGTAGATAGTCCGCCCCTACGGTTACACAACAGCATTCATGCAGAGTTCCTAACACATTATAAAAAAACACTAGGCTGAGGTTTGAACCAAAATGCAGACTTCTAATAGCCTATCAGAATGCAGGAGGAAAAGGGATCAACTCTAATTCACTAGGGACAGGATCCATTTCCTTCAGATCATGCATCTCAAACTGCTCCGTGAACTAGTAGGGGGATTTAGGAGTGGATTTCTTTGTGTTTGGCTTGCTTGGGTTTTTGGTTTGGTTTTTTTGTTGTTTAAGCATCAGTTCCCAGGAGAAATACAGAAATACTTGTAACTGAGTCATTAGACTGAAGCCAAAGATGCGGCTTTGGTTTTCATTGGCCTATATCTAACAAGTAACTGCTGGTACTGCTGAGCTGGTAATCCTTTTTACTTTTGGCCTTTGCCATGCCTGAATTCCACATGGCACACTTGAAAAAACATAAATCAAACCAGAAGTACAATAGCTAAAGATATTCCAAGTCATTAATGGTTGTATCAACCATTAATCATATCAGTGGGTAGGTAAGTTCCAATTCAAACAGTTAACTGATCAATAGAGCAGCCCACACTGCTCTTGAGTAAGGCTGATGATGGCACATTTCCTAGGAAACAATAATTAAAACAAGCCATTTCCTCAGAGACTGTCCAATAATCATAATTTTCCATTTTTAACATTGAACAATCCCAGAACTTCACCAGTTTCCGATTTAAATACAGGCAGTTTCTCAGGCTATTTAGGGCCTTTTGTTTGAGGACAGTTATATTCATTTCATTAGCTGAACTATATTTACTTTGCAATATGGACAAACTGTGTATACCTATAATTTTACCAGCCAAAAGAATTGTTACAATGATTTAAGTTATTGGCCTTTCTGAACTAGTCTATGCTTTCAGCTTCACTGATCATTGCTTTATCTGCCTAAGATTCACAAACTTACCAGCAGTTTATATGCCTGATCTGTGGTTTGTTCAGCATAAACAGGATTTTGCTAGCACACAGAAGATTTAGTGCTTCTCTTAAATACACAACATACACACCTGAAGGTTATGTTCGAAACATGTCAGAGATTTATTAAATAAATCCAGGAACTCTACAGTAGAATTTGATAGTCCCTCACTGCTGTTCATTAAACAATCTGTCAAAGAGAAATAAAAATAAAAGAAGATTTGAATTCTTAACATTTCCATGGTCAACAAGGCCCAGACACTCCACTCATGCAAAAAGAGCTCTTGTCTATAAAAGACAGGTCTAGACAACACCGCAGTTTCCATATCTGCTGCCACCGAAGCCTCAGGCCTGCTGACCTAACTCTTCATCGAGAGCACATTTCAGAATTAATTTGCCTTGATTAAGTGAAAAATGAAGACAATCATCAAGAGCTTTCTGAAGAGGGGGTCTGAATTATCATTGAACTTTAAGATAAAACAAGACATTTTCTGCTCTACAAGTCTGGCTTTGCCCCGCAATGGTAAGAGCCATTATGTGAAAGCAGAAGCAGCAGCAGCAGCAGAAATGAAATGGAGAGCATCCAGAAAACAGCCCAAGCACAAATACAACCACAGATTATTATTGTTGTTTAAGAAAATAATTGATCATTTCACCAGTTCTGAGGGGAGCTCTGGAGCTTCCCTCCCAGTCATAGGCTCAACCCTACCATGTTACTGCTTCCATTCATCTCACCCCACTTTGGCTACTCTAACCAGGAAACAGTGTTAGTTTGGAAATTCACACATTCACCAACAGTGCCAAGAGAGCAAGCAAACATCCTAGAAATATCTCCTAAAAGGAGTGAGCACCATCAGTGCTGAGGGTGAGCAGTCGGCCGGACACTGGAGCAGGCAGCACCTAAGCTCCAAGAGAAGTTATTGCTCAATACATAACCATTTCAGAGTAGCTGACTCAATACAGAAAAAAAGCTTCTAAGGTAATTTTTTTTTCAGTTTGGAAGACAGTGAAAAATCAAAGAAACCACACTGAAGCTAAAGTTTGTTGATCACAAAAAAAAATTAGCAAGACTATCTAAAAAACAGCTTAAAGTAAATATTAATATAACTAAGTTTTCCAACAGACTAATACCCTCATATTTTGACAGTATCCCTTACAGAATAAAAGAGTCTTGTACCCTTCACTGGAGCTGCTCTAGTTTGTTATCTACTGGACTGTATTTGAACAAACAATCCAAATCTGTGCAAATTTTAGGGGCTAAGTCACAAAAGTGGCATGAAAGTTACAGGACAAGTCACGTACTTGCACAGTTGGCTGCCTCCCAGGTTTCATTAAAGAATTCCGAAAGAGTCACAACTATCTGCAGCCTGTCTGAGGTCAAGATGCTTTTGGCACAATTGTGGCTCTCAGAAGAATTCTAGGGAAAAAAAAGAGAAACAAACAAAAAAAACCAATCAAATGTTAAAAACACACAGAGTAAATTCTGAAACATATTTTAGGCAAGCACAGCTAAGCAATCACTACACATCATATTGATATTTCTAGAACAGGCAACAAAGAGCTGACAACAATAAAAAGCTTTTGATTCTCCAATGCATACTATGAGCAACGCAGCTCACTTCACACGGTCTTTGAAAACCTATTAGGACTGCATGCATGCCAGCCAAAATGACGCAACTGAAAACAACCAAACCAAAACCCAAAAGTCCCAAGGCAGCAGCACAGACACAAAGTCTCCTCTGCCAGGTAGCTCACATTCATCCATTTCTGGGCCACTGCCCCAGCAGTCAGCTCAAGGCATGTGCAGCCAGACAGAAGGATGGGGTTGTTCTCATTAGGCTGAAGCAGTATTTGAAGCTATCAACCGATAGCTTCAAAACAAACCCAAGCATCAAAGAACAACCTCCACACCCACTGTACCAGCAACAAACTGTTCCTTGTCCTCCCCAGACACAGATACCAGGCTCATGTCTTAGTGAGCCCCTCAACACATGCCATCCTCAAAGCAGGCACTGGTACAACTCTTAGAGAAACTTATTCTCTGCACCGTGCTCATGAAAACAGTTACAGATTAAAAAGCAGTTACAGAATAAACAAGAAGCATCCCCTATCATCAGAATAGCGTTTTCCTTTGTCAAAACTTTCTCCCTAAAAATCACCAATACAAAACGATGACCATCAGTCAGCCAACTCCTGGCTTCTGGCTCCTAAACTGACTCACTTCTCACAATTGCCAAAGCTGCCAAAAAGCCTCCTTGATAGGTGATGAGAAAAATCTCTTTTATGAGAAACATGCTCCGTACAGAGCCTTAAAAGAGATCCAGTTCTCTTTTAACCTCTCTGTTAGTATGGGTTTATCTTTTTAAGTGAGAAGTTTCCTTGACTGCAGAAGTTGAGTATTGCCGTATCTGTTAACTCCTATGCTCCCTCACCTTCACGTCTCCTCAGTTACACAGATATGCAAGAAAGTCATTTATGTGGGAAACTCTCTTCTTGCTTCATGAAGCAACTGCGAAACTTCCTCGCCATGGGTGGGCAAAAGCCCTTTCAATCCAAAACTCAATCAAGTAGATCTACAATATATCTTAAAGGAGTTAACTCGTTTCAGTCTTTAAGCAGAATCCTCCTAGTAAGGAGGATTTTGCATTTCAGAGACATTCAAAACTTAACCTGGCTGCTTCTTTCATGATGCACTGTAACTACCGTAGGATGGTAAAGATAAAAGTACCAGGCATCTGGTTACTTGTGATCTTGGATCTAGGTTGCAAAAGGTCACCTCCTTTTAGTTAAGTTAATCCACACACAGAAACACAAAGTCTCTCTAATAAGACCACATAGCAGACTAGAGCTTCCAGCTTGGCAGTACTCAAGCACAGCAACTGCAAAACTCTCCTACATATTCTGAGTACTGGGGAATGCTTTCCAGCCTGACCTTAGCCAAAGCACTCTGCTAGAAACACTGAAGAGCATTATGTATTCAGTTCCTAAACTTCACATTACCTACTTACTAGTATGAAACAGCTTCCAGGTAAGAAACAAGCAGAACACACTACATGCAAACTGAAACAACAGACTACTGGTTAGCCCTGCAGAGGACAATCATCAAAGAGCAGTGTAAACACTTGGCCAATACAAGCATTGGGGTGCTCAGGGGAAACTGGCAGACAGCATATCAAAACCAGGAGGGGACACTTCTTCACACAACAGATAACTTGACTGTGAAATGATCTGCAGCAGGACAAAGAAGCACCAGAAGTTCACCAGGGTTTTAAGAGAGGCACATTTTTCTTGTCAATGGTGATTTTAAATACTGATTCAGAAATCTCAAGAATGGAAGCACAATTCAGAGGAAACACTACTACGAACTTGCTCTCTACCTGTACACTCACTAGGGCACCCACACCTAGCCCTCACCAGAAAACAGACAAAGGTCTTTGGGTTTGATCTGCTTTTGTCATCCTCACATCAAGCCAGGACTAACTTTTACAAATGGATAAACTGAATGAAAACACACACAACTGGTCATGAACTACCTTCAACACTTACAAATGAACAAAAATAACAGTTGAGTGTCTGGAGGACTTGAACACAAGACCTAGCTTCAGTCAAGGTTTCCTACTGGTGGGGTCCCAATACTCTAGCCAGCACTCAGGACTTCTAGCTTGTTGCCACACACCCCCATCAGCTCAGAACCAAGAACATTTTGGCATAGCTCCCCACAGGTGATGTGCACCACTCAGACACCAGTTTTCCAAGAAGTACCAGGCAACTGAGCTCTAGCACTGTTCCTCATTAGCATCAAACAATAACCTGAGAGCCTGAGCACTGCTTAGCAAGCTCAGCAAGAACAACTCAAGTTTTTCCACTTGCATAGAGCAGCAAAGCTTTCTTCTGCAGGTACAGCTATTTGCCTCTAACCATGCTAGGAGCTTTTGGCATGGACCATGCCAGAACACAGAGCAGCAGAATCACAGAATGGCTGAGACTGGAAGGAACCTCGAGACTATCAAGTTCCAAACACCACCACCCCCACCCCCCCACATTGGGCAGGGACACTTCCCACCAGGTTGCTCAGAGATCTATCCAACCAGACCTTGAAGTTTCAAGGAGTGGGCAGCCACAACTTATGCAGGCAACCTGTTCCAATACCTTACCATCCTCATAATGAGGAATTTCTTCCTAAGATCTAAATTTACTCTCATTTCTAGTTTGAAACCATCCCCCTTGTCTTATCACTAATTGCCCTGGTAAAAAAAGTCATATCCAGCTTTCCTGTACCCTCCTTAAGGTATCAGAAGGCTTCTATAAGGTCCACCTGGAGATTTCAGGTTGCGAAGCCATCACTGGGCAGTGGAGCCTCCCAAACACTCCCAGGTTCTGCTGACCCGGTGTCAAACAAAACCTGGGGGAGCCTCAGTGCTACTGGTCACGGGGGTCAGCAGCGCCCAGGCCTCGCCTGACACACGAGGCCTCTCCTCAGGCTCCCCGAGGCGCGAGGCTGGGCCTCACACCCGCTGTCCCTCCACAGGGTCTCTGGTGGCACCCTCGATCCCTTGCGTTCGGCTGGGATCGCCCAGAGAGCGTCCCTACCCCCCCAATCCCGGCCCCGGTCCACCCGACATCCACGCCCGGACGCACCCCGATGGCGCGGGCGATGCGGCCGTACTGGTGGACGAGGCCGCGGTAGAGGCCGTGGCAGCCCTGGCAGAGCCGCACGGGTCGAGCGCGGCTGGCAAGGCAGGCGGCGAGGGTCGCGCTGCTATTCGCGAAGGCGCCCAACAGTTGGCGGCACTCGGGCTCCAGCTCGGGCAGGTCGCCGGGCAGCCCCGCGTCCTGCAGCTCCTCCTGCAGCTCCTCCGCCAGCTCCAAGGCCGCCGGTACCTTGGCGGTGGCGTCGGCGGGAGGAAGGGCGAGAGCCAGGGCGGGCAGCAGCCGCAGGAAGCACCCCAGCGCTGCCATGACGGGCCCCGCCGACGAACCGGAAGTGCCGCGCGGGGAAAATGGCCCCGCCCGCGCCGCGGGGCGCTGCCACTCATTGGCCGCGATGTGGAGGGGGCGGGGGAGGGGCGTGGCCTCGGGGCCGCCAAGGGTCAGCGGGGCCCGGCTGCGGGCGGCGCGGGTCTGCCCGTCCGGCCCGGAGCGGACCCTGTGCGATTGATCCAGCCGGGCACTCGCTGCGACCGAAATGGGGATTTAAGAGCATCGGTGTCACGGGAAGCGGCTTTGAAGTGTCCTGGAAATACAGCAGCGAGTACGAAAGAAACCACCCACTGCAGAGAAAGGAGGGATGAGGGAGGAGCACACTGAATCTTCCTGCAGACGGAGGACTCCCCAGCACCACCCAAGCTCAGCGCCTGGCCCCAGGCTTCCCCAAGAGATGACAAGAGGCAATGGGCACAAACGGGAAAATAGGAGCTTCCACCTAAACACAAGGCAAAACGTTTTTATGGTGAGGGTAGCAGAGCCCTGGAACCGGCTGCCCAGACAAGTTGTAGAGTGTCATGCTCTGGAGACTTTCAAAACCCACCTGGACATGTACCTTTGCAACCTGCTCTAGGTGATCCTGCTCTGCAGGGGATTTGGACTAGATGATCTCCACAAGTCCCTCCCAACCCTTCACATTCTATGATTCTGTGAAAGGAAAACACTTCCCAGAGCAGGAGAGCTGCGTAGAACAGCAAATCCCTTCCCCGAGAGCTGTAGTACCAACCAGTAACTCCTATATCTGGCAGGACCTTGACCCTGAGCCAATCCAATCTGACTAAAACTCTTGCCAGTGATCTCACTGTGCTGAGTTTGGGTTTCAGAGTGCTCCAGTCAGATCCAAGTAGGAGAGGCAGAGCAGAGCCCTGCAACTCCATACCGTAGGCCCTTCACGAATAACAGAGTCAAGCAGGAGTAACCCCATCCCTTTCACAGAATCATAGAATTATTTATGTTGTAAAAGACCTTTAAGATCATCAACTCCAACCATTACTACACACTTATCAAGGCTACTGCTAAACCATGTCCCCAAGCTCCGTATCTGCATGACTTTTAAATGCGTCCACAGATGGCGATTCAACTGCCTACCTGGACAGCCTGTTCCAAGGCCTGGTGACTCTTAAAATGAAGAATTTTCCTAATGTCCAATCTAAACTTTCTCTGGCGGAACTTGAGGCCATTTAGAGAAATTAAATTAAATATAACAAGGATAAGTGTAGAGTCTCGCATGTGGGCAAGAACAACCTCAGGTACCAGTAAAGTTTGGGGACTGACCTGTTGGAGAGCAGTGTAAGAGAAAGGGGCCTGGGGGTCCTGGTGGACAGTAGGATGACCAGGAGCCAGCAATGTGCTCTTGTGGCCAAGAGAGCCAACAGCATCCTGTGGTGGATCAAAACAGAGTGGTTAGCAGATCTTGAGAGGTTCTTCTCCCCCTCCACTCTGCCCTGGTGAGACCACATCTGGAATTTTGTGTCCAGTTGTGGGCCCCTCAGCTCAAGAAGGACATGGAGCTGCTGGAGGGTGTCCAGCGTAGAGCAACAAAGATGATTAAGGAAGTGGAGCACCTCCCTTAAGAGGAGAGGCTGAGGGAGCTGGGTCTCTTTAGCTTGGAGAAGAGGAGGCTGAGGGGTGACCTCATTAATGTCTACAAATATTTGAGGGGTGGGTGTCAGGAGGATGGAGCCAGGCTCTTCTCAGTGTCATGTAGTGATAGGACGAGGGGCAATGGTTGTAAGCTGGAACATAGAAGGTTCCACATCAACCTGAGAAGGAACTTCTTCACAGTGAGGGTAACAGAGTATTGGAACAGGCTGGCTGGGGGGTTGTGGTGTCTCCTTCTCTGGAGACATTTAAACCCACCTGGATATGTTCCTGTGTGACTTGGTCTAGGTGGTCCTGCTCTGGCAGGAGGATTGGACTAGTCAGGGGTCCTCAAACTTTTTAAACACGGGGCCGGTTCACTGTCCCTCAGACAGTGTCGTGGGCTGGTCTATAGTTTGTGCTGCCTGGCTTGTCCTGCCTCGGAGCTGGAGGGAGACATGGAGGAGCTGCCCAGCCCCGCCGCACAGCTGGGCAGGAAGAAATCAACTGCGGCTGCTCCGCGGCAGGGGTGGGGGGGCAAATAACGGCGGGCTGGATTGGACACCCTGGGTTTGAGGACCCCTGAACTAGATGATCTTTTGAGGTCCCTTACAGTCCCTAATGATTCTATGATTTCTTCTTGTCCTATCACTTGTTACTGGTGAGAGGAGACCAATGTCCTCCTCTCTACAACCTCATTTTAGGTAGTTTCCTCAGCTTCCTTTTCTTCAGACTAACCAGCCCCAGTTCCCTCAGCCCTTCCTCATAAGGTTTGTTCTCCAGACCCTTCGCCAACCTTGTTATCCTTCTTTGGACCTGCTCCAGCACCTCAATGTTTTCTTGCAGCTGACTTGTGCTGCATCAGTGACCAGAGGCAGGAATGATTGAATGGCAGCTGGAGGGTTGTGGCAGCTGCTTTGAGTTCAGTGCTGCTTGTAGTGGCTCAGTGAGCACCCGGACATACCCAGCCCTATGAGTTCCGTGTCATCCTGCACATCAGTATTAGTTTGTGCCAGTTGTGCAGTAAATATTCCAGCGTGACAATGTCCAAGACGGATATGTGCTGTCAGCTGAGAACATGACAGTAAAGGTGATTATAAAGATGCTGCTCAGCAGGCAAATATCACCCAGCAGAGAGCACCTGATTTGGAGTGGGCTGAATACCTCAGCACTGAAGAAATGGCTTTCAAAGTGACAGGCAACACCAAATGAGAATCATATCACAAGCATGATACAGACAAAACACAGGGTGTGGGAAAAAGAGCATCAACTCGCCTGTACTTGCAGATTGGTCAGAGTAAGGGCCTTGGTCAGTATATGGGACCTTCCCTGAGCTTCACTGCCCAGTCTCCAAGCAAGCCCTACCGAAGTTCTTACCAAGACCAGGCAATACCCCTGCACAGCACCCGCAGCTTTGGGGGTCGTGTCTGGCCAGGTCACCACATTTGGAAGCCTCAAGCTGCTCAGCAAGACATGTATGGCAAGGTGGCTCCAGGGCCTGAGTATTCCCTGCCTTAGCTCACAAGCAGGGCTGCAGCCTAAACACCCAGAGAATTTGAGGCAATGGCACTTCCTGCAACAATCTGGCAGCCACAGTCCTGACATGGGGACAGGGACTGCTGGACACCTTAAAGACACCCTCAGCACAGCAAGACTCATTTGCCCAGCAAAAAGGACAGGATGGCCACAAACTGCTCCACTCAAAGCGGTCTGGGCAGTGGGCAGGAAGAAGGCGGGCAGGCAGGAGACCAGGCAGGAGGACCAACAGTGGAGCTGGCAGGACGACAGACAGGAGGATAGACAGGGAGGCAAATAGGAGGACAGAGAGGAGGGCAGACAGGACAATGGACAGGAGGGCAGACAAACAGCAGGACAGACAGAGGACTAGACAGACAGGAGGGCAGAAAAGGGGGCAGACAGACAGCAGGGCAGACAGTGGGGCATGCCGGAGGGCAGACAGCAGGGCAGACAGCAGGACAGGCCGGCCTGCCTGCATCCCCCCAGAAGAGGGCAGCAGCACTCCCACACATCGACCCACCGAGGGCTGGGGCTGGAAGGACCTTCAGTGCGTCCAGCAGCGTCCCGACAGCTCCTCATACCCGGGGAGCGACAGAAAAACACCGCAGACCAGTCACACGAGAAGCATCATCGAGGAGGAAACAAAGAGGAGGGGGAGGCAAAGGTGCATCTTCACCTTCGAGGGTCACGGGGGCTGAGGTGCATTCGCCCACTCCCCAAGAGAGGTAAACATCTTCCACGAGAGAATTTATTCTCTCTGCCAGTGTAAAACTGGTGAAGGGCAGGAAGGGATAGGAGAAGGGTTGTGGGAAAGGGGGAAAAGAAAATAAATTAAGGGGGTTGGGGGAGAAAAAATAAGAAAAAACACAGTGTCAGATGAAATCTCTGTTGCATACCTGGACCATCACAGAATCACAGAACTGCTGAGGCTGGGAGACACTACTGAGATCATGAAGTGCAGGCTATAAATCACTTTGACAGTAATAATTGTCAATCAGCTCTCAAAGAGTCTTGGTACATTTCTGATACAAGTAGAGCCATTCCCTGTCTGCCCAGCCTCACCAAAGAGTTGTTCCCACCACTCACCAGGCTGAACCTGGCAGAGCACACTGCCTGAACACTGATCTCCTGCATGATCTCGCTGAGTCTGTGGAGATGACACAAGACAGGGAAAATGAGCACTTTGAAGCTGTGAACCTGGTTCTCTCCTCTGTCTCCCTATTGCCTTCAGTACTCATTCTCCTGGTTTATGTCACTGCAACCTGAGAACCCAAACCCTTTTTTCAAGTGTTCTTGTCACTTTTGAGGGGTGATGGTGTGGATAAAGCCTTTTAACCAACAGGCTGGAGAACAAGGGATATTTACTGCCATAAATGTCAAGGTGGTAACAGAAAATTAAGTGATAACCTGGATGTAGGGAATGAAGAAGGAAAGCCTGGGAGACTGGGTGCTGGGGGAGTGGGATGACTGGGAAGGGAGACTGGGGCAGGCAGAGGCTCAGAAGATAGAAGGAAAGGGAAGAAGAGGCTCTGATTCTTGAAACAAAACTGCTGCCCATAAGCCAGACTGGTCATCTGAAATAGCAGCCAGCAAGAGCAGGAAGGTGTGAGGGTTGTCCACAAAGAGGTGTCTTTGTGATTTTGGAAATGGAAATATTTTTTTAATCTTAACTAATTTTATTATTAAAGATAGAAAAGTTCATCATAAGCAAAGGGCCAGGTTATTAAGTTTTTCACACACAACCACCCCTGCCTACAGGAAGATTTTCTTCCTTATTTCAGAAGTGTCCCTATTAATTCACAAGATCAGTATTGGTTCCTTCAGGTGCTGGTCACCAGTGATACTGAAGCCTAGCAGCGGACTGCTTGATTCAATGACTGCTTTCCAGCCTCCATAAAGCATCAGAAATGGACCAATCTTTCTCTGCTGTGAGTTTTCAAGCGAGCTCAGCAGAGTTCACCCAGGTTCTGACACACAAGAAAGGAGCATGGTCTGGTCAAGAGGCTACAAACATCACATTGGAAGACAGACGGCTGACATTTCCAAAAAGCTACAGGCAGCTTGAAGTCTGGATGAAATTTTGTAAACAGTTGCTGTCACACCTAACAGCCTTCATTGCTGCATTTCAGTCCTGGCCCGTTGTTGTGACCTGAAAGTCACTTCCTCTCTCCCAGGGGTTCACACAGAATTTATTAACAAACCCCAAAACCCCAAAAGAATAAAAAAGCAAGAAGTATATATAAATATTATAGGTAATGAATGCATCTTGAACTGCTGGGATGATATTTATGGGTGGTTTCTTTTTAACAGCTTCTTTTTCAGTTTATTTTTTTTCATTTGGAGTATGTTAAAAAGCAGCTATGTTAGTTCCACCCACACTCAGAAAAAACCCAACCCTGACAACAACAACAAAATAAACCACAACCTATCCCCAGTTTTAAACCCCATCTAAATACTATGTATGTGATCTTTCTTTGCTGAGAGGAACTGCCCAAGCCTACGTGCAGGGCCACTGCAGGCAACTGGGTTGTGCTGGCTGCAGCACACCTCCAAAATCTACGTTTGTGATCATTTAGCCCTATTCCATACTGTGGGAGTGTAGAAAAGTATAAAATACCCTTTTTCTACTCTTCCTAGGCTGTATTAACCAAAGTGTTTGGAAGAGAGATGTTACCCATTCAACATAAACCTGTAGACCCTTCAACAGCTTGGCCAAGCCCTTCTCAACAAAGGAACGAGTTTGTGAACATTGTGGACTGTCTGATGTAAACTGGTGTCCCACCCATCTTCCATCTAATGAGAGTGTGTGCATCTTTGTCCACAAATCACACCAAAAAACAAATAAAAAAAGGAATGAGTGATCTCTTGAGTCTCTAATGGGTTTTTCAACATTTCTGCCCACAGTGAAAGCTGGGAGGGGGACAACTGACCAGTCCCCAGCACTTGACCAAGGCCAGCCCCTGTTTTCCATGACCTCCATCTGGCATCGGGACAAGACGAGGGAGGACATGAGTTAGTGGTTGAACTGGTGGTCTTAAAGGTTTGTTCCCACCAAATCCATCCTGGGATTCTGGTCCACCACATTTACTCTGGGATTCTGGTCCCAGGTGGCGCCGCGGGGAAGGGAGCTGAGGTGGGGACCGTGGTGTATTGGGATTTTTTACTTGCATGGGGAGTGGGTTGTTGTGAGGTGCGACCCCGGAGGTGGCTTTGGGAGCGATGCGGACATCGTCCCGCAGTCCCTCGGGGACCACCCCTGGCCCCGATCCCCCGGGACCCCCCCCGGTCCCTTAACCCGGCCCGCCCCATCGCCGGGGTCACCTCTCCTGCCCGGGGCTGCGCTGGGATTCGGCTTTTTGTTATTTTCACGGAGCAGATATTAATTAAAAGAAATACATGATTAAAAAGTAATGAGTTGAATAAAAATTATCTCCGCTCATTTTCTGATTATGTTAATTGTTAAAAACCCTTCAATCACGCCGTTGCAGTCAATGGGTTTTAATGTGAAATTAGTGGGCTCTTGATAACTTACAGTCCAGAATAATCCTGGAGGTTTAGTCATCATTCCTAATAACGAGATGTTACTGAGAACGGAGATTTTACATGATTTTGCCACGTTCAGCCCTTCCCCCATGAAAGGATTCTGCCTTTGTGGCTCATAACTTCAATTTTCATGCCTAGAAGTACTTGGTTAGTCTTACCCCGTGTACGGCTTCATTAGACGCCAACTACATATTTTATATGTCTCTGTTAATATCTATATATTGAAAAATCAAAAACAAAACCAATACGAGCCCGATATAAGGACCAAAAACCAATTTTGCGCCTCATGGATTTCTAATTTCATATTTGCCGTCCAAGCCGTCTGGAATCTTACGACTGTTTCTCTGCCCTGATTAATTATCACCCTAAGAGATCAGCACAGGTTTATACTGAAAGTATTAAAAATAATGACACAGGGAGGTGGGCGGAAAGCCCAAATATTTGATGCAGGAGTTTGGATGCTGCGGACAGGCTTAAAGACTGCNTGAAAAACTTCCAGCCCTGATGCCTGGAAGCGCAATTCCCTTCTTTTGGAGGGACGAAATGATACCCCAGTCCAGCCACTCCAGTTCTTCCCTATAGATTCGTTTAAGAAAGGTTTCATTTTCCCGCACGCAACTATATGTCTCCTTTTCTTTTCGACAGACTTGCAAATTTGCATCTAAAACACCGCTCCTCGCACCCACCTAACAATTTTAGCTAAAAATCCCCGGCAAAGTGACTGCTCGCTGGAAGGAGCCGGGGGTAATTGTGGAGCGGCTCTGCGAGAGACCCGCACGGTCAGACCGGGAAAGACCCGAATTCCCCCGCGGGGACTGACGGGCAGCAGCACCGCGTCCCGTTCGGTTCCACTTTTTTGGGTTAAAAAGGAAAAAAAAAGTTAATAAGAACAAAACAGTTGCAAAATTGGCTCTTTGTGCGCGCATAGCCACGTATTCCTTCCCCCTAGACAAAGTGCTGGTGCTGTGCATCTCTCTATCACTGCAGCAATGGCTAATTGCTGCTGACAGATAAGAAAAGACGTTTTCGTGCAGACCGAGGGGGCTGGAGCGGGGGAGTGCGGGTCCAGCCAGGCAAGGATGAGTGAGGCTGGCGGGGGAAAAAGTCTCCGCCACGGCGACTTGGGTTTAATATTAATCCCCTGTTGCCGGCTCCGTGGAGCGGGGTTTTGCAGGTGGGGCGGGCGGTCAGGCCGGATCCCGCATATGTAGATCTTTTGAGGTAGGGGGGAGGCCGTCCAGAATCAGGCCCTTTGTGTGCTTCTCCCAGAGCCAGACACCCCATGTATCCCGTGTCCCTGCTTCCCTCTCCGGGCCTTGGAGAGTAGGGAGAAATTACGTCTTAATTTTTGTAATTTGGTTTGTTGTTGGTTTATTTTTTGATGTGGATTTTTTTTTTCACTGGCGCCAAAAGAGCCATTTGTTTACAAAGCCCCATCTGAGCCCACCCCCTAAAGGAGAGGCCATAGAAGGGAGGGGAATGAGGGGGAGGAATGATGCCTCCGTGCCGGGCACGCTGGTTCATTTCCCTATTTGCACCCGCCGTTGGCTGAAGATCATTTTAATAAATAACAATGAAAGGAGAGCACATCTAGAGAGCTCGTCGGCAACATTCAAAAGCCAATAGAGTTTATAATTCTACTCTATCATTTCTTATTGATTAGAGTAATCAAGATAAAAAGCTAGCCGGGCTCCGAGAAGTTCAGCGGCATATCATTAAAGATAAGAGTTAGTTAATTCTGGCGCAGGGGTAATGGTGCCGGCGATGAAGAGTTCATTTGCATGAGATGCTGAGCCCCGTAACAAGAGGACAAAAATCACTAATTAGGACCGCAGAGTGTCTCGAGTTCTTCAAGCACCCTTTCGAGATGAGGGATGATGCAAAGAGACCGCACTTTTATGTAAATCCAGAGCAGGACACCGCGACCGGGGTGCTGTTCCCCGGAGGGAATTGCCGAGGGAAGTCGGGCCGATACTCGCCGTGAGGGGCTGCCCCCGCATCAAGCCTGCGGGACTCCGGTTGCCCCGGGATGCGGGGGAAACGCGGTCGCAGCAATTGTCGGGGTTGCCCTGATATCTGCGGGGTGGGAGCGCACGACAATATTCGAATGTCTAAGTAAAGAAAATAAAGAGTGAAAAGTAAGCTTCTCATGGATTAAAGACAAATCCCCTGCACTAACGGCCCCAGGAGCCTGCGGCTGGCTAAGGGTTCTTGAAAACTAAGGAAAATGCTTCGTGGCCGCCTAAGAACTCTCACATCGGCGGGGACCTCCCAACACCACCCAACGCCCGGAATGGGCTTGGGATCCTCTTCTCCACCCCGCCGCCTGTGGACATCCGAACATCTCCTTTCCCTCGGAGCATGAGTGGGGCCGGCGCCCACTCCCACTCCTTCCCCGTGGCCACTGCCTTCACTCCAGTCCCCGCTCCTGCCTCGCCCGCACAGGCAGATTTGAAGATGAGTACAGCCCTAGCTCAAGTTCTAGCAGCCCCCTGAGTGGGGAGGACACGCTTGGGGGCTCTCGGGAAGTTCCCCATAACAGCTAAAGTCCCGCAGCCACGGCCCGGGGCCTCTGCAGCCGTTCATTTGCCTGCGGGATGCTGGCAGCTGCCCCTCGCCTGGCCGGGCAGCAAAGCATTCACCGGCTTCTCTGGGCTAATTGCAGGTGTCAGCGTGGAAAGCGGCGATGTTCGCCGCCTCTCCACAGTACCCCCGTGTTCCCCGCTCCCGGACAGCCCCGCCGCACGCTGCCCTGTCCGCACACACACGCAGCACAAGCTGTGCGCATCCCGAGCCGCCATCTCTCCTTTCCCGCCTTCACATCTTCCTCTGCCCACGCGTGTCCTTTTCCATCCTCTCCCCCAAACCCCTCCCCCACCACGTCCCACCCCGACGGGTTTGGCGCAGATGCCCTCCTGTCCCCTCTGGGTTTTGCACACTCAGTGCCGCAGGAATGAGCATCCTCAGAGCCCCCTGCGTCCCTTCCTTGCAGCCCCCGACACCCCCTTGCCGCTCCTTGTCTTAACCCTCCACCTCCCCTGCGAGCTCACCTGCGAGCTCTCCCTCAGACAGACGGACAGACGGGCCCCGCTCCCCCCGCCCTGCACGACCTCCCTGGTCCCCCTGCACCCGCCCTGACCCCAGTGCCAGAGCCGGAGGAGGGTGGTGGCTCCCGGCCCGCCTCGCCCCCGCGGTCTCCGGCCCTCGGGGACTTTTGTCTGGCGATGTGGCTGGAGGCTCCCTCTCCCCTTGTTCTCCCCATAGAGAATAAAGTCAGTCTGTATTTAATGGTTATGGCGGATGTGAGGAGGATTTGGCAAATGAAGAGGCCTTTTGCTCTAAAATATTGTTCCTTACGTCGTGTGAGTCTACCAACCCACCACGACCCCATATTCTTCTCCGGGTGTCTGACTCGAATGACAAACGAGCTGATTTTTTCAGTACATCGCTGGGAAATGTAGTGGGTGATAATAGAGATTTCTCTTTCATTTTTTACGCTTGACTTGGTTATTGTTGCTTTTCTTTTCCCGTGATTCCTTCTGAGGATTAGCTCTGACTTCCCCACTATTGGCGGTCAAAGTGGCCCAAACTCTGGATGACAATTGATGGGGATCAGGGGATTGCCCATTCTGTGCCTGTAAGAACTGATTTGTGCCAGAGAAACTCATCAAGTAGAGGCGAAGAATAAAAAAGCGGTTCGGGGGTAAATGTATTCATTGAGGAGGGCCCTTCCAAATTGCTTCGAAGTTTTCTTAATGAAAAGTAACGCTTGCAGCGATCAGCGGCTTTTTGACGGATTACAAACCTGGGCAGGACTATGGGGCCGCGTTTGGGAGTGCCCCGGCCTTAGCATGGGGGCAAGTTCCTCACAAAAGGGTGGCGACGAGCCGCAGAATACAAAGCGGAGGTTTACTGTGTGTAAGGATCAGTAAAGGTGCGGTGATTTATTAACGCGGTGCGGGCAGCGCAGGCATTACATCAAAAAAGTGACTGTGGCATGAGAGAGAGAAAAACCCCACAATGCAGGGAAAAGGAGAGGAAAGGGAAAGGGAGAAAGGGAATGGAAGAGGGGGGAAGGGGAAGGAGACGGGGAAGGGGAAGGGGACGGGGAAGGGGAAGGGCGTTGCGGGACTTGCCTCGCCGCAGGGCGATGGGCAGAGCCGAGCTGAGGGACCCGGGAACCAGCACTCTTCCCTCGAAGTGTGGCTTCGGGCGTTTAAACATCGATTTTGTTAATTAGTCTAATCATTAAGCGCCGGGGAGAGCGGCCCGGGGAGGCCGCATTCAGCGGGAGGGAAGGCTTTGTCCCGGGTGGGGGATCGCTCCGACGGCGCGGGCTGCATTTCGCTTTTCGTGGGGCTTTTTTTTTTTTTCTTTCACTTTTTTCTTTCGTATTTTTTCTTAAGCAGTCGAAGAACACAATGAGAACGACCCCGAAGTGAAAAGGGTTAGACCGGGAAGGGGAGTCGGGAGGAATCTTCGACTGTTCCCCGTCTTCGCTTCACACCCCAAAGGCTGGAATATTAACTTTTTTCCCCCTGCATCTTGTCAATGCTATCATGGCTTTGATGGGAGGGTCTTCAAGGTGGCACATTTCTGAACTTAACCCCTTTTCAAACTAACTCTCTACCTCCCTTGTTAGTGCCCAGCTCTGAACTTCTGAAGAGTATTTTTGTGTGAGTCAGGGTTCATTCACTCGGGGGCTTTTGTAGGACTTTCTTCCTTTCAGCCCTCAGTGTGTTACACCAATTAAAGGACGACGTGCTGTAAATGTAATGGGCCGAGCAGTGATTGTTTTTGACAAGCAACAAAACACATAGATCCACCCCTTAGATTAGGCCGTTGAAGGGAGGTTCATGCCGGTCAGTTTACTGAATAGTTCATGAACTGTAATTCTGAGGGCTTGTGTGAAAGAAAATGTCTCTCTCCCTTTCTTTTTTTTCCCTTCTAAAAGAAGAAACACCAACCATCTAGGGGGAAGGGGATAGCTGGGAGGGTGAGAGGAGTTGGAGGAGAGCAGGGGTGGCTTTGTCTTGTCATTTAGAACGCAAAAAAAAAAAAAAGAAGCTAACAGTCAAGCCACTTTATGTCACTAAACATGTCAGCCTCCTTTGCGGAGATGCTCCTCTCCCTACATCTTTACAGGCAGCCTTGAGCTGATAACCTGCTGACTGCTCCCATCCACATGGTATTTTCATCTGACTCAGAGCTCCTTTGTAGCTGGCCCAGAAGCCTGGGTAATCCTGACTTTGCTTCTCATGAGGAAGAAAAGGTCGATTAGAGTTGAAACTTTGAGGAGCAGAAAGCACAAGAAATAAATCTTAGTATCATATCATGGGCCTGATCCCATTCCTCTTCAACTCAGTGTGGGGAAATCCTCTGCAACCTGAACAGGAACTCAGTCAAAGGTGTTTGGGAAATGGAGAATGATCCTTCCCCAAATGCCCATGGGCCATGGGGTTGCTGGGCTTGTCATTTATTTAAGCAACCTAGGCACTCTCAGGGAAGGACTAAGCACAGTTACAAGCTGTGGGAAGAGGAAAAAGATTGAGATGAATGTTTCTCCTTGAAAAGAAGCTAGTTTCTTCAATCCTTCCTATAAAGATTATTTTGTGCACATCACATTCTCTTTAATCCCAGAGGCATGTGCCGTGCTGCAGATGCATGGGTGCCATGTGCAGGTTTCTGAAGAGAACCACAATAGTGCAACTGTTGATATGGGGTGGGGGCAGATAGGGCGCAAAAATACCTTCAGAACCCTTTGTGGGAGGGATATGCCTTAGCATGTGATGCCAAAAGTCAACCTCTGCAGTGATCTCTGTGAAGGAAGATATGTTGGAAACTCCTACTGAAGAAACCCAGCATGATTTGCTCTCTGCTTTAGCCTGGCCATTATTTCACCCCTGAATTGATAAGTTAAATAAATAATCTGTCTTGCTTTTAGCTGTGCTGTTTCTTCAGGCATTTTTTAGTGACTCCCAGGGTTTGCTAAATCCCTGTTAATTCCTGTGGTGCCTCAGGAAAGCACAATGACACTTGTGGAAATGATGGAGCTTGCTCTCTCTCAAAGATCCAGAATTACTGCTGTGAAATAACCAGATCGCAGCCGCCTGGGTCTAGGCAGCAGCGCATAGCAAATTTTTCTAACTCTTCTTCCCTTCGGTTCAATACAATGGGACCTAATTCCTGCAACACTTTTTTTGGGTAGCAGCAAGTTATTTACACTGGTAATAAGCACACTGTATGCGCTGTAAAATTCGTACTTGTTACTGCAGGAGATTAATGATTATGTGAATCACAGCTGAGGAGTTTAACTCTCATTGACTTCATTATGCAGAAGGTATCTGGAAACAAAAAGACACATGTGCTAACTCACAAACAGAAGTATATCTCTAATTCCAGTCTGCAGGCCCCACTAGAGCAGACTTTACATCTGCTCCCCAAAAATGACTGTGTGTTGCTCACCCTGGCACACAGACCACAGTCATCTGAGGCTGCAAATGCCACAGGAGAGGATGCTGCATGGGTGATGGATGGGTATCAAAGGGGACATGTCTGATTCCAGGGTGTGAAACATGCTCCCGAGGGAAGCAGAGGAGTGCTGTCATGACACTGCACTCTGTATGCAAAGGACCAGAATACTATCTTTTCTACATTTAATTAATAACTGTGTAGAATGCTATAAAATATTACAGTGCACACAGAAATACATAAAAAAGACCCCTTCTCTATTTCCCACCCTTATCAGCAGTGGGGGGGGGGGAAGCTCCACCTTGTAAAATGAAGCGGGGGTATTTCCACAGACAGAGATTTTCTGAAGAATCTCATTTTGTTTTCCCTTCCCAGGTAGGTCTTCCTGAAAGACTCAGCCTGGGAAAGCTAAGGAAGTTCATTTTTTCAGGTTTGGAGAGAATCAAAACAGACAAGTAAAGCAAGTTGTGAATCTGTAACCAGTTCTGTCATGCAAACGGCCTGTTCTGGTTGCACAGCAGCAGGATGATCCTCATTTGGGAGAGAAAGACTAACCCATGCAGGGGTTGCCAGTTGTACGTAATGTAGCCACCCTAAGCTCATGCCAAACAACCTTTCTGCTATGCCAAACCATCCCAGATTTTGTGTAAATTTATTACACCAAGCACACAGCAGCTGTTTAATTGCAGAGAATTTAGGACAGGAAGTGAAGAATAAATCTGCATCCAATTGAATCTGCAGCATGTAATTATCCAGAGCACAAATGGGTAAATAACTAAAACTAATGTGTCTAGGAAAATAAAAGCACACATATAGACACATATTTGTGTGGGGAATGGAAGTATGTTTCATTCAAGTAAAATGACTCACTTGCAGCGTTCCCTTGATCTGGCTCCAAGTGTTTGCAGCGTGCCTCACAATCCTTGCCTCAAGAGTGCTACAGGACTTCAAAGCACAGCAACTTGTCTCCAGGTGTTACAGAGTGTTTTACAGCAGCAGATCCTGTGATCTGACGGCTTGCTCTAGTAGGAAATTAGTCTGTAAATTAATCACAAAAATTAGCAGAGGTTTGTGCTGTATCAAGCTGTCTGTGCTCTCTTCCAAGGGGTGTAGAGGAATGAGAAAGGGCATCCACTTTCACCAGTGAAGAAATTATTGTGTTTGTGGCTTCCACAGAACTGGAGGAAATGAGAATGGGAAGACTCCGTTATTGCAGGTAGAAGTGCAGCGTGTTTTGCACTTCCCACAATTCCGAACTTTTCCCAAGGAGAAACAGAGAAGCAGTGTGGGTGTGCTTCCTCAGAAGAGGTTTTAATTTTTGCCAATTGCTGTGAAAATTCACGTTTGGAAATGGACCAGTGCAAAAGTGAACATTCACAGAAACGAAAAGGGACCAGTGAAGGCAGACAGGCTGCAGGAAACAACCCCAAAGGAAAGGTTGGGAGGGTGTTCTGGCTAGCAGATAGATGATTGGCAAGCAGTGCAATCTCCGGAGCAGGGCTGGTTTTCAGATCTCCCTGAGTGGATGTGGAAAGAACCATCCTGCTTATCCACGTTGCTAGGGTGTGCATGCAGCATGGTGTAGCTGCACACAGTTTGGAAAAACTGTTGCAGAGATTCACTCACACACGCAGTATCCAGAAAGGGTGCCTCCTCAGCTATTCCCTGCGTTTTCCCCTCTTCTCCTTTACATCACTTTCCCAGGTGTCCTAACCTTTTAATGCTCATTCCCAGAGCTCTGGGCAACCTTTGCAGTCTTCCTAACTCAGAGTTTCTCCAACAACTGCCAGGAAAAATCCTTATCTACTGAACTAATCATATACTTTTCTTTTGGTGACAGAGTTTATTAAAGATTGGTTTGGTTTTTTTATTTTTCAAATGAGGATGTTTTTGGAGATGAGGTGAGTGGAGAGGATCAAAGCAATTTTTCATTACTGGGTAGCTAAATGCTGGTTGGTGAGACTAGAGGAGATTGACTGTTTTGTAGAGAGATTAGCAGAATTCACATTGCTGCTGAATGAAAGGTGGAGGAGGCAGAAACCCTAAACAAGTGAATTCAATTACTTCTGAAAGGAATTGGGTAAATGAGGATTCTCTCTTTGGGTTTGTTCCAGGAAATATTTCTGAAAAGTTTGTCGAATACCAGTCATCCAAACCCCAAGTTTGCTATTGTGTGAGAACTCCTCGCTTCATGGCAGCTTGTGATTTGGGAAGGTTTCCCTTGTTTTGTGTATGCCGTTGGCATGTCACCTCTTCATTTAATTTGGCCCTCAAATTACACCACCCACTGCAGCTTGTTTGCATGTGTGGCAAGGGTTTCAAAAGGAACAGAAACCCTAGCCCAAGCCCACTGGAGTCAAAGACCAGATAGCCTTCAGCTTCATGGTGCCAGGAGCATTGGGCCAGGCTCTCAGCAAGGTGGTAACTGGGCTGCAATGGCTGCCACTGGGAGGGTGCTGTGTGCTGAGCTTTGGTTTGTGCCGGCAGAGCCTGCCACAGCCTAAAGTTCACGACCTGGGGAGTTTGGATTTTCAGTTTGTTTGCTAGGTGGCAATTTTGTAAGCAATACAGCACAGTGTAAAGCAGTGTTTGTTCCATGAACTATTAGAATAAGGTCTGCTGATTAAGAAGGGTTATGTTCTCATTATCAGACTGTATGTACCTAAAATGTCTCCCTCTTCCTTCTTAACTCCCACCCTGCTTCAGTCTGTACCTGCCAACCTCTGTTCCTCACCTGTGGGTGCCTCTGTCCCTTCAGACACCCCCAGCTCATGGAACATTGTTCCATATCTTTGGTCGTACCAAAACCCCCTCCTCAGTTCACAGAATCCCAGAACATTAAGGATTGGAAGGGGCCTCAAAATATCATCTAGTCCAATACCCCCACCATGGCAGGATCACCTAGATCAAGTTGCACAGGAACATGTCCAGGTGGATTTTAAACTTCTCCAGAGAAGAAGACTCCAAGACTCCCCTGGGCAACCTATTCCAGGGCTCTGTCACCCTCATTGTGAAGAAGTTCTTTCTCATATCTGTGTGGAACCTCTTCTGTTCAAGTTTAGACCCATTGCCCCATGTCCTATCATTGGATGCCACCGAGCAGAGCCTGGCTCCATCCTCCTGACACCTGCCCTTCAAGTATTTATAGACATTAATGAGGTCACCCCTCAGTCTCCTTTTTTCCAAGTTGAAGAGATCCAGCTCCGTCAGCCTTTCCTCATCATGGAGGTGTTCCTCTCCCTGTTCTGGATAGAACTCATAGAAAAGCCGCATAGTCTCTCAGCAGTCAGTTACTGGACCCAAGGGCAATACTGGTCTTTGCCCTTCTCCATATCATAGGTCATGTCCTCAGTTTATCTTATCCCCTCCTAATCATCCTCCTCATGCACTCCCACTGCAGCAGCTGGGCTATGTCTTGTCTGCTCTGACATAACAGTACTTTGACTGAGTGTTCTGGAGAGGCAGACCAGGTCTTAGGACAATCAGAAGAAACAGCTTTTGAGAATCAACCTCGGCTTTTATCTTTCTCTCTCTGAAAAAGTGACCAGGAGGTTCCTTCTTTCTGAAACTGAGTTTATGGTGTTACTCACACTGCATTGCTGGTGGAACTCAAGACATCTTCTTCTCTGCAGCAGTGTGAGGGAACTGCCTGGTCAAGAGTGCTGGATTGACCATGGGTGCAGGAGAAAGTGGCAAAGCATGGCTGTGTAAGGAGAGACCTTCCCAGTCATTTCCAAGGGCTGCTCTTGGAGGAATTTTCTTGCTCTCCTCCCAGCCTCCTCAGCAAAAACCAACACCCAGAAATCAAGTTGCTGGGAAAACCAGCTCACTTAGACAAGCACAAGAGCACAGAGGAGGTGACTCTGCAGCTGGGGGGAATGAGTGCTGTTGCTGTTCCATGAAAGTAAATGAAGCTGTGCTGCTCTCTCCCAGCTGATGATGTGACCTACATCCTGAACTGTGTCATACATGCTCTATACTTGTGCCGTGTACAACCATGTGTCAGACTGTCTCCCTTTTCTGGGATGTTCCTGGTTGCAGGAAGAGTTTGGGAGACTGAAGTCTTGGGCTTTCTTCCTACATCACTACTTTAATCCCTTAAGCAGTTTCTTCCTTACAGCCATATGTCTATTCTGTCCCAAAGGCTTGATTACTGCAAAGAGCTCACTTCTTGCCAAATTTCTTATGCCTTTTTTCTGGTGCTTTACTCAGCATAAATCCTCTAATAATTTGCCTAAGATTTTTTGCATTCTCCAAATATCTGGCAGTACAGCTCAGGACTGAGCTACGAGGTATTTGGGGTCATCAGCTTGCACTAGAAGCATCGCTGCTTAAGTTTTCCCACCCTTTGCATAATTTTCTCTTTCGTTTCTGTCACAATTAGAGTTCCCCAATACCCATGGATGAATACATTTGCCAGTAGATTTTCTTGTTATCCAACTTCCAAGGCAGAGCCTGAGAACTATATACATTTCTCCAGCATATCTGAACCTGCATCTATTAATATCCAGGACATACACCAGTAACCTTTGAACCCAAACATGTTATGGAAATGAGGGACAATCTTCTCTTCTAGAGAACCTCCCTTGAGCTCAGGGCAATATTTACAACTGACTTCCACCAGGCAATTGGGACAAGGTGACTGAAGACCCCTTCTTATTCCAGGACATGGGTGTGACTGCAAAAACCCACCACTTCTCCCATTTCCAGGCAAATGGCACCTCTGAATACTTGTTTACAAAGTGTCTGGATTTCTCAGACTTACTTATAAATCATATATTAAACCTTTGCATTTATATGTCTCATGTGTCCTTGTTTCAGAGCAGCCTACTGTCTGCAAGGACCAGCATCTGGGCCTATAAATGCCCTAAAAGATTTTGAAATCAGATCTGCCAAAACAAAAGCATCCCTGACTGTGAAAATGGTTGTCTCACTGTATCGCTGCAGTTGACATCTCTTTCTCACCTCATTTATGTGATGGCTCTGCGATACTGGCAAATCCACTAATCGGGTGTTCACAGTGACTCCAGAGCCCCACAGAACTCTGCACATCTGTGACTGCCTGGGAAATTGCCCAACTTGTGCACAGCCATATTTTTCTGTTTTGTTAGAGAAAACTCTCCCTCATCGGGCTGTGTGTCCATGAGAAGTTGCCTCTTTTCAGAGCAACTCTCATTTCAGGAAGCTCAAGTTCAGTGGCAGCCTTGATCTGATCCCAGGCTGGTTGTAAATGCCGCCTTTCTTAGCAGCAGTCTCCAAGTGTGCCCAGAGCCATCTCAGCACAGAAGACAGGCTGAGAGGAACCTATTTTGCAGTGACCGCTTCCAAGATCCTTCAGTGTCAGCCAGAAGCCGGCACTTTAAAGTGCTGCTTACTGACGCAGTAGAAATGCTGTCTTCCTGCCCTTCACCCCCGCTCTTTGCTTCCACTACCACTTGCCAATTCTTCTTAAAACCAAGTCTGGAAAACAGACTGAAACACTGCAATACTCAAGGTGTCATGCTCTCATGACATCTACCATGGTGTTATTTCTTTTAGTGTATTGTACTTTGTACTGCGGCATGCACCGTCACCTCCTGTACCCAGACCAGTAGATGATTCCCATGTTACTGCAGAAGGCACCTTTAAATCATCAGTGGTCTGTAAAGTGCCTTGTCCCAAGACACTATGGGGTAGTTTAATGGGTTTGAGACTTCATTATGAAGTAAGACTTCAAGACTCAGAGGATCCATCCTTGAATCCTTATCAGAGGCACACCTTTATAATCTTCTTCATGAGCTGTAGCCATTGAATGACATCCTGATCCAGCACTCACCCTTCCTCTGTTTCCTGCCTGTAACTCATAACTGCACAGTTACCTGACCCTCTGGCTGTGTCCATGTTATCAAGAACTTGAGCCCAACAGAGGATTGAGACCATTACTAGCCTCCAAATCCATGCTGCAAGCAGTCTGAATGTTTTATTTCATATTAAATGTAGTTAGCTTCTACGGACCAAACACCCCACTATGCAAGTTAATGGTTTGCTTAAAGTATGTTCAGTGGGCATCTGAGCTTACCAAGATGTGGTCTCTCCTCACATCAGCCCATGCCCGCCCAATGACCTGTACACTCAGCTGGTGCCCACAGTCCTCAGAGATGGTCAGCAGCTCTGATACCCGTACTTCCCATGTTGACTCTGAGGTCAATAAGCTGCGCCTTTCCCACTCAAACCTCAGCAAGGGCTTTCACTGGGTGCCACCAGGTAACCCATTTTGGCCATACTCCAGGCTATCCTTATTGTGGCATTTCCCTACCTGCTTCCTTTAAAGAAGACACTAATGAAGCTGTTCCCCTTAGCAATCAGTTCAGTCATCACACAGCCAGAGGTGTAATGCCTTCTGAAGAGCCGTCAGGAGGATTCCAACCCTGTGTTTCAGACTTTCACTCTTACTCGCCATGTCCACAGCACTGGGTTCATGTCTCTTTCCTGCAGGATGCCCTCTTTCACTGTGCAGCTGCACTCAAGTCCCATGGCAAATTCCAGTACCTCTCAGAATCGCTCTGTCTTCCTTTTGCTGCTCTTTGCAGCCCAGGCCAAGTCCAGCTGAGTCCCTCTAAACTAGACCATTGCCAAAGCATCTTGGCAGCCCTTTCTGGAGGGGTGCCAGGAGAAAAGGTTCCGCAGGTTCCCCCTCAGCTTAGGTAAATTTTCTGCTCTTTCCTGAGACCCCAGCTGAGCCGCATCCTACCAGGTTGGTTTCTGGCTTTGGGTGGTGTGGCCTGGTGTGCAAATGGAGTGGACAACTGAGTCTGTTTTTGCTGCAAGTAACGCTTCAGCCCTCTTTGATTCCTGGGAGACGCTGCTGCCGCCCATCATCTCTGACATGAAGGTTCTGGATCCTCCTCGGATTATTTGCTGCCATTTTTTTAGCAGTTTCTTATATATTGGGACAGGTTTCTTTACTTCTTCCCTGTTGGTTTCTGCAGCGGTGACACTGTTAAGCGAGGCAAGGCAACGGAAATTCTCTGACAACCTTCACTCCACATCAGGTTTCTGACTTCTGCAACTTTCTGATTTCCTTGTGCTGTTGGTATTTTTAGCTTTTTTAATCCTCACTACCGTCCCGCTCAGTTAGTAACCTCCAAGCTTGCCAAAGATTCCTTGGCCTCCCCCGTCCCCGGAAAAGCTGCTGGTCCTCAGCCATCTGGTTACTGGTTCCTTATTCATTTATTTTGAACTTGTTCCAGCTTCTGCTGCCCCCAAAAAAATTTACCTCTAGTCTCAGGCCATCTCCCAAGCCTTTCAGCAAAGCCTTCAGATGCTGTTTTAATCCCTTATGCAAGGTCTTATGCTCTTTTCTCGGGTCTTTAGACCCTTCTTTTAGTCACTTGTGATAGCCTCCATTTCTGCAGGTTTTGTTCACAGAATTCCACAGGAAGTCTCAGTGCATGGCAGAGCACAGCATTCCTGCTTTCCTTTCTCTACTGGAAACAGCTCATTTGACATAACCTAGAACTGCAGTTGCCTACTTGGCAATCCTATAACTTTAGTGTCTCATGGTCAAATTGTGGTCAGTAACAGAAGGAGGTCTTTTTCCTTTTTGCATTTCTAGATAATGAACTTCTGGCTTCAAGCAAAAATCCTTCCAATTCATCAATGAGGGCATTTTACACCATTACGAATCACCTCCATTCTATTCGTAAAGGCCATCAGCTCTTCCTCTTCAATATTCCTATCCTTCTCTGCATAGCTCTGCTATGTTTTGCACTTGATATTTATTATAAATATACATCTCCCTGAGAAAACTCAGGAGCGATTTTCACTCATCTGACAGCTCTCCTTTCAGCATAGCCAATTCCCTCCTCTTCTCTAGCCAGCTCCTTTTCCACCTCATAGCTCTCAGCGATCCTACATTCTTCCCACTGTTGGTGTCTCTTTGCTAGAAAAGCCACTGCACTAATTTTGAGGCTGAGCCCAACTCAGGTGAAGCTGCTGTACGGACCCCTTTGTACTGCAAGGAGGGGTGGAAGCATGTTAAAGGCACAGTTAATCTTGTCTTGACATGGGAGTCTGAAAGAGGCCAAAAGAACAAGCCTTGCAAGTGTTCCTCTGCCCCTTGAATAGAAAAACCCTACTTCGGACACTAAAACAGAAGCAGAAGCTGAAAGCTAGGTGGAATTTTCCACCTTCTAGATATCTGAACTTTCTCAGAAATCTTCTATGATACTTTTAGAGAAGATGACAGGTGGAAACCAAAAACGTTGATTCAAGTAGCCAAAACCAGGCTCTAGACATACAAATGATTCCTTGTAGTTTAGACTGGACTGCTTTTGCTTCATATTCCGCACTGATTCCTTCCTGCACTGCTACAGGGAATCTAAATAGAGTAAATCTAAAAAATATGTACCACAAACACACTTTCCCCATTCCCCCTTCAGTATATGTGCTGCTATAGTGAACACAGCCAAACAGTAAGAGCTAAGAGCGATGTCAGTGTATGCATTTACCAGCATTCTCAAAGCTACATTAACTAAGAAATCAGTGTAAGATTATCTTTGCAATGATGTGTGTTTGCTTGTCTCCCAGCCACAGAAACCACGGGCACCAGCAGAGGAAAGAAATATCTGTAAGTCTCCTTCTCACCCTTCATATGCTTCTTATAGCTATAGCTGCAAGAATCTTCTCTTGCCCTTGACGTTTCATCCTGTCCATACAAGATCTCCATTAGCAATGGATTGTTTTACCAGGGTGTTTGTAAAAATGCTGCTCGGTAAATGCCAGGACATTCACTGCAAGACTGCTGAGGTTAACACTGACGCTGCTCACCATCCTCATGAGCATTTTAATATGGAACTGCAGAAACATGTCCAAGCAATGAGGACCCTACCTTCTCCTACCCAGAATTATTTCCAAAGACTCCCAAAGATGCCACCTTAAATTTAGGAACCCTTCTCTAGTTAGAGACAGAGCTCTCAAAGCCACAGGACTGCTACGAGAATACAAAAACCAATAGGAAAACATAAAAATCCACGGTAACTTGAGCAGCCACTACTGCTCCATCATAAAAGAATAATAGTGTGTGGCACTCTTACAGCACTTTATCTGGGGACCTCTGTGGCTATACAATGTGTGGATTAGTTGTCTCTTAACCTAAAGGAGAAAAAGGTCCAAAACAGTTGTGGGAACACAACACCTCTCCAGGTCAAATCACAACTCTCTGGGAGCTCTTCAAAGCATGGGGAAAGCTTTCCTCAAGGCAAAAGCCTTACTTGCCTTGCTCCGTCTCCCTTTTAGATACAAGAAGGACATAGAAACACTGAGGACTGCCTGGAGCATATGAAAAGTAGTTTGGCGTTTCTTTGCTGCAGCTTTGTGCTCATAGTTGTTTTCAATATCACATATTGTGTATATTAAAAGAACTAAGTAAGCTTAGATTATGAGAGAGCTTGAATTATAGACTATATATAAAATAAAGTACTATCTAGTGCAGTGTACAGGAAGATACAGGCAATAAGGCAGATATGTGCCCCATGCATGCTATAAACTTTTTCTACCGTGTAGCCATTTTTTGATTGATATTTAGCATCTCAATTCTTCTTGGTAGATAAATTCATGCTAAAGTGAAGATTTTTTTACCACAATGCGAGGTGCAAGAATAAGTACAAGATTTCTCCAGTACCTCATTGGTTTTTAATGGCCTGGAACTGTGCACAGTTTATCCTGAAGACCAGTCAATTGAAGTATTATTTATCCAATTGCTGGGTTGTTTCTTTAAATGTGTCTAAGACATTTTGTACTACATTTTGCATAGGATGTAGAACTTAGCTATCCAAACAGTTCTTGATTCAACAGGTTTTAAAAAACTTAAGCTAAGGGCTCTAGGCAATAGGATCCATGACTGGACAGAGCTGGAACAACACTGTTTCAACAGAAACATCTTAGATCACAGCAGCCCTTGTCTTTGCCTTCCTTCCCGGAAGGTGATGGCTTCCCATGTTCAAACAAAACATTCCTTCAATGCTGAGTCACTTTCTTGGTGACATCACTGAACCGGCTAGATTTGCTGTAATCACTGTCCTTGACATAGCTTGTTCATCATATAAGAAAAAATGTTAAAACGAAGCCAGTAAAGGCTTCCAGCCAGTCAATTGTCCCAGTAAGTTAAAAAATATAGACATTAAAATGCCATGACTCTCTAATGTTTCACTTGAAATTCTCCATAGCAACACCAGTTTGGTACTGTAGTTGGAAAAAAGAGTATATAAAAACCCCTCAGGTCTTCAAAAAGGCCATTCCACTTTAAAGTGAATGTATTCGTGAAGAAAGGAAGGGCCTGTTGTGCAGATGGCTGTTTGCTCTCCTTGATAGAAGCAGCCTTCAGTTAGGAGGGAAGGGAGTCTGATAGCGTGTTCCCATGCAAAAGCAGCAAGCTCTGCATATGATGACTGCAATATCAACTCCCAGGGCTTCCTGCGGCTGAGAGGCAGTAGCAGCAAGCAGCAGCAGTGAGTTTCACTTGCCCCCTGCCCCCCACCCCCAAGCTTCCAGGTTCAATAAAGATTACATCATGGAAAAAGTATGCCATGTAAGCCTGAGAATCAAAGCTGTCACAATTGGTGGCTGTTTAACTGTAATGTCGCTGAAACACATACTCCCACCACATACACACACACTTTTTCCCCACAGCCCTCCTGCTCCACCCCAAACTCTCCAAGTCTCCTACGATTAAGGGTAGTATTATTGGGGAGAGGCAAATCTGATCAAAACTGTCGACCGCCAACTGCCAATTTTCTATGGATTCAATAAAGGCCACCTTAACGATTTCCCTAATTAATGGATGACATCTTTGGCTGGAGGAGAGGCGCTGTATTCTACTCTGCCTTAGTCTTTGTTAACCTTCTAATTAACTTTCGTAGGTCACCCAGGTCTCCCAAACCTAAAAGTGAAGAGAGCTATTGTGCTAGAAGCAGTAAACTTACTTTTTCTGCCTGGGTACTTAAAAGGGAGAACGATTATAGGCAGGGAAAAATAACTTCATTTAAACTCTTTGTGACTGCAAATAATGCATAGGTCCCTGCCTTAGAAAATAATTGAAACACCTTTTATACCAATATTTGCATGCATAATAAACCAAATTAGCAAATATGCATCTAAATTCAACCGTGGTTTCGAATTGATTAGGGATTTGGAGGGATTTTGGTCTCCCTTTTTTTTTTGGAATGTGAACTTCAGTGGGTCAACAAAAGGAATTGGATTTCTTGAGCAAATTGCAACTGCAACAGCTATCAGCTTTTACACGGCATGATCTCCAGCAAAGAATCTGGGCTAATAGTACACACACACGCATTCTAATACTATAATATTAGGCCAGATTAATCCCTGTGGTAATACCATTGAAGTCAATGGAATTGTATCAGAGATGAATTTGGTTCACTGCCTTTTGTGGAATCTAATATGAATTGACCATTGAGCTGGAGGCATCAAAGATGATAAATGCAGCCCTCTTTCAAGCAGCCTGATGCAACCCAAAAAAGGGCAGGCAGAAGGCATTTAGGATGGGTGGCCTTTTCTTCTGTCTACAGCTTTCTCAGGGAAATTCTGCCCTCATTCACGCCCATTGACTGAAGTCAATTAAATTATTTTAATAAATTGTAATTAAAATTCACAGTGTACAATGAAAGATTGAAACTTCATAGCACAACTTGACTAATAAAGCTGAAGTTAATTGCTTCTTGAAAGTAAAGATTGAGAGTGCCTCTTTGGCTTATGGAAGAGACATGAAATTAATTGTTCCTACTTTTCTCAGCAGAGAACAACAGAGCAGAGTAGAAGAAAGTAATAATTGCTCCCCAATATAAACATACAGATGTACAACCCTGCACAAATATCTGACTGCACAACCCATATTCCTGGGGCTGTGTACTGAGCTTAAAATTTACATCACAAAAAAGAAGGAAAAAAAATCTAGGACAGAATATTTTGGATGAAGCAAGAAGGAGACATGGTGTAGTGATTAAAAGAGGCACAAAAATCAGGCTTTCTCCAGCCTTATCCCTCACAGCCATTGGTTCACAGTGGAAAATGGTCACTTTGACCTTGATTCAGTTTCTCCCTCTTTACAGAAGTTATGTTTCACCAAAGTAGTTTTTAACAAACAGAACTTGAACGGATCAGGTCTGAATGCTATAGGCATGCAAAACGCAACACACCAAACCAAAAGCCCGAGGTTCTGAATAGCCAAGTTCTTTTTCTTGATGGTTTGATTCTGCCACCATGTAAACATTCTCTAAAGGAATAATTGACATGTAAAATGGTGTCTAATGTTTCTTTGCTTTATTCTCCAATCAAGTGATGCAAAGCATATTAATCATCCTCCCAAGCATCCCTTGTATGTCCCAGGAACAGCTTGGTCGTGGATACATAAAAGAGGATGTTTGAACCACGCCACCTTTCAAAAATGTTTTCAATTAAAAATGCCTTCCATGCTTCTGCCCGCAAGGTCCAGAAGGAGGTTTGGCATTGTGTGAGTTTGAGTATTTGTCATGGTTTAAGCCCAGCTGGCAAGTCAGCCCCACACAGCCACTAGGTCACTGCCCACCAGTGGGATGGGGGTGAGGGAAAAGTAAAAGTGAGAAAACTTGTGGGTTGAGATAAAGACAGTTAAAAGGTAAAGCAAAAGGCACATGTGCCAGCAAAGCAAAAACAAGGGACTAATTCACTGCTGCCCATTGACAGGCAGGTGTTCTGGGAAGGCAAAATGCCGTCACTCCGAATATCCTCCCTTTTCTTTTTATTATTCCAGTTTTAAATCCATTACAGTCTGGAATATCACTGTAGTCACTAGGAGTCAGCTGTGCCCCCTCCCAACTCTTTGTGCACCCACCAGCTTCCTCATTGGTTTGGTGGGGGAAGGCACAGGAAAGACCTTGACTCTGTGCAAGCACTGCTCAGAAGTAATGAAAACATCTGTACGTTATCAAGTCTGTTTTTAGCACAAATCCAAAACACAGCTCCATGCAGGTTACTATCGAAATATTAACTCCATTGCAATGCTGCAAAAGAAATGTGATAAACTGCGTTCTCTCTGAATTTGGTACTGGTAGCTTAGCATTAGCAGCTAAGTGGCTGAAGCCTTAGGGGAGTGGGTATAATTGAGAGCTGCGAATTGGGATAGGGGTCTCTCTCAAATCCTATTATTTGAATAATAGGATTACTATTGGGAATTACTATAGAAGGAACCACCTGAACCAATGGAGAATAAGCCTTACAAAAGCAGCCCCAGTGCAGCTGAGATCCAACCAGAGTTGACTTTGACGCCTGATAAAAGCACACAACATACCACCTACAAGCAGAAGTAGAAAGGCTCAGGAGAATTGGAGAAGCTAAAATAGAGGTAAACGGGTGGAGCCAGTCTGGACAACAGCTGAATAAGAGCCAGAAACAAGGGGCCCAATTATCCTGCACCTCTCAGATGGAGGACCGAAACCCAAGTAGAAGGAGTGAATGGAGCCAAGTGAAGTGCCGTGGCAGAAGGCAAGCACTGCCCTTGGCTGCCTCACCTTCTCAGTTGCCATTGAGTAATAGATATAAGCCCCTACTGGAAGACAGCCAGTCTAATAAGGATATAGAGGACAGAGAACCCATACCAGAGGTTGCATAAATCCAGGAAATCTTCCAGTAGTATGATGACCTCCTTCACAAAGAAGAGAAGGGTCCTAGTTATTGGAGACTCACTCCTGAAAGTGACTGAGGGCCCAATATGCAGAGCTGACCCTCATCACAGGGAAGTCTGCAGTCTACCTGGAGCCTGAATCAGGGATATCACTAGGAAGCTCCCTAACCTGGTAAGATCAGCTGACTATTACCCACTGCTGGTCTTCCAGACAGGTGGGGACGAAGCTGTATTGCGTAGCCTGAGGGGAGTGAAGAAAGACTACAAGGCCTTGGGATATTTGGTGAAAGAGTCTGGGGCACAAATTGTATTTTCTTCATTACTTGCATTTTGTGGTGAAGACACTGGCTGAAATAGAAGGACTCAGTCCATTAATGCCTGGCTACGAGACTGGTGTTACAGGCAGGGCTTTGGGTTCTTTGATAATGACTGGTTCTTTAAGACACCAGATCTTACAGATCCACATGGGAGAGGTTTATCTCAGAGGAGAAAAAGGGTTCTGGGGCAGGAACTGGCAGGGCTCATTCAGAGGGCTTTAAACTAGATTCGAAGGGGGTATTTGAAGGGGTAGTTGATGGGTGCTCACCACTAGGACAGAGCTCTGATCTTAATGAAAATCAGATGGCATCTTGCTGTCTTAGGGTGAAACCAGAGTGCTCAGCTTGTTCCCTAAAATGCCTGTACACCGATGCATGCAGCATGGGGAATAAACAGGAGGGGTTAGAAATCTGTGTCCAGTCAGGTGATTATGATCTGGTGGCAATTACAGAGACCTGGTGGGACAGCTCGTATGACTGGAATGTGGTCATGGACAGCCGTGTCCTTCTCAGGACAGAGACGTCAGCAACGTGGAGTGGTGGAGTTGCTCTTTATGTGAGAGAGCAACTGGAATGTATTGTGTTCTGTCCAGGGGTGGATGAAGATAGAGTTGCGAGTTTGTGGGTATTGATAAAGGGGCAGGCTGGCATGGGTGACACTGCTGTGGGTGTCTATTACAGGCCACCAGATCAGGATGAGGAAGTTGATGAGGTCTTCTACAGGCAACTGACAGCAGGCTCATAGCTACACGCCCTGGTTCTCATGGGGGATTTTTAGTACCCTGATACTTGCTGGAAGACCTATTCAGCCAACCATCCACACTCCAGGAGGTTCCTCCAGTGCATTGGTGACAACTTCCTGATGCAAATAGTGGAGAAGCTCACTAGGGGAGGAGCGCTGCTGGATCTTGCACTCAGCAACAAGGAGGGTCTGGCTGAAGGAGTGAAGGTTGAGGGAAGCCTTGGTTGCAGGGACCATGAGATGGTGGAGCTCAGGATCTCATGTGGCAGGAACAGAATGACTAGCAGAATCACAACCCTGGACTTCAGGAGAGCCAACGGTGGCCCTTTCAAGCAATTCCTAGGGGAACTCCCATGGGACAGGGTTCTGGCAATTGAAGGGGCCCAAGATAGCTGGTTAACATTCAAAGACCACTTCTTTGAAAGCACAAGATCAGACCATTTCAACAGGTAGGAAGTCAAAAAAGGGAGCCAGAAGACCTGCGTGGTTAAACAGGGAGCTGCTGGGAAAACTGAAAAGGAAGAAGAAAGTCTATAGGTCATGGAAGGAGGGGATGGCCACTTGGGGTGATTATAAGGCTCTGGTGAGAGAATGTAGGGATGCAACTAGAAAAGCCAAGGCCTCCTTGGAATTAAACCTTGCAAGAGAGGTCAAGGGCAGCAAAAAGGGCTTCTTCAAATACACTGCAGGTAAAACTAAAATTAGAGGCAATGTAGGCCCCCTGCTGCATGAGATGGGTGCCCTGAAAACAGAGGATACAGAGAAAGCAAAGGTACTGAACACCTTCTTTGCCTCAGTCTGTACTTCTGGGAGGTTTCCTGATATCAAGCCCCAGACTGCTGACGCTCCAGAGGAAGCCAAGGAAAGAGAAGACCCTGCCTTCGTTAATGAGGACTGGGTTAGGAATAAGTTGAACAAACTGGATGTACATAAATCCATGGGCCCTGATGGGATGCACCTGTGAGTGTTAAGGGAGATGGCGGAAGTAATTGCTAAACCACTCTCCATCATCTTTGATAAATCACAGTGACCAGAAGAGGTGCCTAGGGACTGGAGGAGAGCAAATGTCACTCCAATCTGCAAAAAGGGTAAGAAGGAGGACCCAGGTAACTACAGACTGGTCAGCCTCACGTCCATCCCAGGAAAGGTGATGGAACAGTATGTCCTGGATGTTGTCTCCAGGCACATCAAGGACAGAAGGGTCATTAGGGACAGTCAGCACGGCTTCATCAAAGGGAAGTTATGCTTGACCAACCTGATAGCCTTCTATGAGGGCATAACCAGGTGGATAGATGATGGCAGAGCAGTCAGTGTGGTCTATCTTGACTTCAATAAGGGATTTGACACAGTCTCACACAGCATCCTAGCAGCCAAACTGAGGCAGTGTGGACTGGATGATTGGGTACTGAGGTGTATGGTGAAGTGGCTGCAGGAGACAAGCCAGAGAGTGGTGGTCAATGGGACAGAGTCTGGTTGGAGGCCTGTGTCTAGTGCAGTCCCCCAAGGGTCAGTCCTGGGACCAGTCCTGTTCAATCTATTCATTAATGACTTGGATGAGGGAGAAAGGGACCTGGGAATCCTAGTGGACAGCATGATGACCATGAGCCAGTAATGTGCTCTTGTGGCCAAGAGAGCCAACAGCATCCTGTGGTGGATCAGAAGTGGGGTGGTTAGCATATCAAGAGAGACTCTTCTCCCCTTTTACTCTGCCCTTGTGATACCACATCTGAAGTATTTTGTGTCCAGCCCCTCAGCTCAAGAAAGACACAGAGCTGCTGGAGGGTGTCCAGCGTAGAGCAACGAAGATGATGGAGTAGAACACCTTCCATATGGGGAGAGGCTGAGGGAGCTGGGTCTCTTAGCTTGGAACAGGGGAGACTTAGAGGTGACCTCATTAATGTCTATAAATGTGTGAGGGGTGGATGTCAGGAGGATGGAGCCAGGCTCTTCTCAATGTCATCTAGTGATAGGACAGGGGGCAATGGGTGCAAGCTGGAACATAGAAGGTTCCGTATAAATATCAGAAGGAACTTTTTCACAGTGAGGGTAACTGAGCATTGGAATAGGCTGTCCAGGGGGGTTGTGAAGTCTCCTTCTCTGGAGACATTTAAAACCCACCCGGATATGTTCCTGTGTGACTTAGTTTAGGTGATCCTGCTGTGGCAGGGGCAGTGGACTAGATGATCTTTCAAGGTGTCTTCTGATCCCTAACCATTCTATGATTCTATGATTTGTCCTGCCCCAAGTAACCACCACAACACACTATGCTCTCCACAGTAACAGAGTCTGACCCTAGGCTCCCACTGAGAATGATAATTCTAAGAGGTTTCCAGTCAATCTTTTTTTTGTTCCTAGGTTACAGATTAAGACAGATGTCCCTAGAGAAGGACTCCTACCGCAATTCATACCTCTGTTTCACTTGTACCATCCATCCTGAAGTCCAGCCTCAAATCCAATCACATAATTCTGGTTGGTGGTCTCTTGATTTCTTATGGGTTTCGCTGTTGCCAGGCTGGTCGTATTCTGAAGTTGCTTTGAAATACTTGGAATTGCCTTCTTGTTCCACATCTTCCACATTCAGCTTGTACCTGCTAGATTCATCTAGTTCTTTTTTTAGCCGCATTTGTTTTCTCAAAATGGTTTACTCTTGGTCTGCTTTTGTGACCTAGGGCTTCAGCTACTTTAACCGCTTAGTGTCACACCACTAATGCTAAAGGATGCTATTCAAAGAGAGTGCAGTTCATCACACTTCCTCTGTAGCATTGCAACGGAGTTGGTATTTCTCTAGTAGCTTATATGGAGCTGTGTTTTGGACTTGTGCTGAAAACAGACTTGCTAACATATGGATATTTTCATTACTTCTGAACAGTGCTTGCACAGAGTCAAGGTCCTTTCGGCTCCTTACCCCACCACACCAGCGAGGAGGCTGGTAGATGCACAAGGAGTTGGGAGGGGGCACAGCTGGGACAGCTGACCCCTACTGACCACAAGGATATTAATAGAATCTTAGAATCATAAAATCATAGAATGGTTTGTGTTGGGAGGGAACCTTAAAGATCATCTAGTTTCAACTCTCCTGCCATGAGCAAGGACACTTCACTAGACTAGGTTGCTCAAAACCCTCTCTAACCTGGCCTTGAAAACTTCTAGGGAGAGAACATCCACAACTTCCTTGAGCAACCTCATAGGGAGGAATTTCTTCCTTACATATACATAGAATGTTATGCTCAGCACACAAAGGTGAGGGAATAGGAAAGGGGGAACTTTAGGAGTGATGGCATTTGAACTTCCAAGTAATTGTTGTGCCTGATGGAGCTCAACTTTCTTGGAGATGGCTGAAAACCTGCCTTGCAGGGGGAAGCAGTGAATTCCTTGTTTTGCTTTGCTTATGCATGTGGGTTATTCTTTATCAATTGAACTGTCTTCATCTCATCCCACAAGTTTTCTCACTTCTACTTTTCTGATTCTGATCCCACAGGGAAGAATGAGTGAGCAGCTGTATGGGGCTGAGTAGCTGGTCAGAGTTAGACCACGACATGGCCGAGGACAAACAATCCAATAACACGTACAAGATCAAGACAGAGGGAAGAGGCGGCACATCTTCCCTCCTTCTGAATTTCACTGCTGCAGAGCTGTGGGCATTCATCCCACCTGACATATAATATTTGTGTGCAAATGGCTGCATTTGACCCTTGTGAGACTGGATGCCTTGAGAGATATCTACTAATCCAGAAATGCCTCTTCTGGATGTCTGGTACAGGAAGAATGAGTTGTGCCCCAGAAAAGTTCTCTCACAATTGACCATGAAGAATCCACAGACCAAACTTGAACATTTACAGTTAGTACTGCAGTTAGTCCTGCAAAGGTCTGTTTTGTGGTTAGATGAATCCCACATCAGTCCCTCTGTACTTTTTTCTCCATTTGTAAGAAGGAGATAGCGACATTTCCATTCTGTCTTTTGTCCTTTTTGCTCTCCTGAAAGACTTTTCTGGGATTCACCTGGCAGGAATCAGCTACTTTTAGGTCATCTACTAAACCAATATTTTTACAATGCAATTAGCATTATCCAAAATTTGAAATCTAAAGTAGGTCTGAGGAATGCATCATAGATTTTTTTTCTCAGCACAAGAGGAAGTGGAGATAACCATTTTGCCACTCAGATTTCTAGTCAAGCAAAAGTTCTCTCCACTTTTTTTTAATACATTATCAAACACAGCAGAGGGCTGTGAAGGAAACAGCTTAGATATCTTGTAATACTGTTTTAACTGCCTTTATATCTTAAATAATCAAATTACTAATTAATTGGAAAAAACTGGTTAATACTTGGTAGAATAAAGCATAAGACATTTTCCTCCATAATGAGCGTAGCAGACATTTTCAATTGGAGAATGCACAGATTCTTCCCTGGCTGTTGTTGTCTTACTCGAGGAGTTTCCTGTATATCCCAGCTACACCAGATAAGGCAGAATGAGGGCTTTGGAAACCCTTATGGCCACACCTGAACCTATATGAGTGTACAAAACCCTCTGTACTTAACAGCACTGCTGTGTCCACAGTTCTCTTTGCCTCACTGTGAACTCCATTACATCTGCCCGCTATGGTGCCAGTCCTATTATCCCTGGACTTTTACCAGCTACCCTATAGTGTGTTCCTGGTAACTATTCCTTATTCTCCTCACTGCTGCTGATCCAGTGTCTCTAGTTGACTTTTTTCAGCCTGAGTCCTGCTTCATGAGTTTCAAATTTTAGCTGCCAGCAGAACAGTCTCCAGCCTCACGGTGTAACTGCTGCTGCCTTTTACACCTTGTGCACTGTCCAGCTGCATTTTAGCTGCTCAGATTTCTGTGTTTCTTTGTCCTTCTTTTAGCCCATCAGTCTGGCAGTAGCTAACCATCTCTTCAGATTCCCTTGTTACTCTTGCACACCTACTACCTACTGACATTGGAAGCCCCTACTCTGCTTTATTTCAGCCAGGAATATGGTCTGCTGAATGCCTCTGGAGCCTTGTGTTCACCCTCTGCATCTTTGTAATTATCTTTGGAAAAAAAATCCTTTCTTCATCCAGTCCCTTCTAGGGTCTCTTCAGCCTCCTCCCATTCCTACCCGTTCTTTGATGAGCGCTTTCCTTCTCCAGACTCACCAGCATACTCTTTCTGCCGGTCTCCCTCTTCGTCTGTTTTCAAATAAGCCTCTGAAGTCTCTGCAAAAACAACCTTCCTCTACATACCATTATGCCTTTCTCATCTCCTTTACTTCTTATCCTTTCAAATGACTAGTTTACTCCCATTATGTTGAACTCACCTCTCTGACACTCAGCAGTCTGGTTTTCAGCCACTTCACTCTGCAGGAATTGCTTTCTCTAAAATTACTAATGATATCCTTCTAGTGAATTCTAATGGACTCTTCTCCCACCTCTTTTCCCTTTGATTTTTCCAACACCTTTCACATAGCAGACCATTCCTTCCCTTGGAATTCCACACAACCCTGCTACTCTGCTGAAAATTGCTGGTTTTAGTTTTAGAAGAGTTTAGTAGCTGGCAGCTAAAAGTGTAAGAATGAAAAGGATAATCCTTTAGAATCATAGAAGAGTTTTGGCTGGAAGAGACCTTCAGGATCATCGGGTCCAACCTTTTCCTAGCGCTATCATCACCACTAAACCATGTCCTTCAACGCGGGCCAACAGCATCCTGGGGTGGATTAGAAGAGGGGTGGTTAGCAGATCAAGAGAGGTTCTTCTCCCCCTCTACTCTGCCCTGGTGAGATCACACCTGGAGTATTGTGTCCAGTTCTGGGCTCCTCAGTACAAGAGGGATGTGGAGCTGCTGGAGAGGGTCCAGCGTAGGGCAACAAAGATGATAAGAGAGGTGGAACACCTCCCTTATGAGGAGAGGTTGAGGGAGCTGGGTCTCTTTAGCTTGGAGAAGAGGAGACTGAGGGGTGACCTCATTAATGTCTACAAATATTTGAGGGGTGGGTGTCAGGACGATGGCACTGGGCTGTTCTCGGTGTCATGTAGTGATAGGACAAGGGGCAATGGTTGTAAGCTGGAACATAGGAGGTTCCACATCAACCTGAGAAGGAACTTCTTCACGGTGAGGGTGACGGAACACTGGAACAGGCTGCCCAGGGGGGTTGTGGAGTCTCCTTCTCTGGAGATGTTCAAGACCCGACTGGACGGGTTCCTGTGTGACTTGCTTTAGGTGATCCTGCTGTTGCAGGGGGATTGGACTAGATGATCTTTCGAGGTCCCTTCCGATCCGTAATGATTCTATGATCTACCCTTCTTTTAAACAGCTCCAGGGACAGTGACTCAGTCTCCTCCCTGAGCAGGCTGTTCCAAGGCCTGACACCTTTTCAGGAAAGAAATTGTAGATCCTACAAAGGAAAATATAGAATCAAAGAATCGATTTTTATGGAAGAGACCTTCAGGATCATCAAAACACAACGTCTGAGCTAGCACTGCCAGGTCAACACTACATCATGTCCATCACTGAGGTCACAAATCTTACCAGAAGGCCTTCTAGGGAGGGAGAGAGAGAGAGCATCTGTCTATCTGTCCTGCAAGCTGATGCTGAAAGTTCATCCCTCCAATGAGATCTACCAAAGGGGTAAAATTTATATTTCATTACTTAAATTATGCGTGTGGGAGGAGCTTTGTCTGCTGCACACTAATGAAGCTCCTATTAGCAAACAAGGACCTCTCTTGATATGCTAACCACCCCACTTCTGATCCACCACAGGATGCTGTTGGCTCTCTTGGCCACAAGAGCACATTACTGGCTCACGATCATCCTGCTGTCCACTAGGATCCCCAGGTCCCTTTCTCCTACACCACTCTCCAACAGGTCAGTCCCCAACCTATACTGGTACCTGGGGTTATTCCTGCCCACATGCAAGACTCTACACTTACCCTTGTTATAGTTCATTAAGTTTCTCCCTGCCCAGCTCTCCAGCCTGTCCAGGTCTTGCTGAATGGCAGCACAGTCTCCTGGGGTGTCAGTGACAAAACCCAGCTTTGTGTCATCAGCAAACTTGATGACAGTGCACCCTAATCCCTCATCCAAGTCATCAATGACTAGATTGAACAGGACTGGTCCCAGGACTGGCCCTTGGGGGACTCCACTAGACACAGGCCTCCAACCAGACTCTGTCCCATTGACCACTACTCTCTGGCTTCTATCCTGCAGCCAGTTCACCATCCACCTCAGTACCCAATCATACAGTCCACACTGCCTCAGTTTGGCTGCTAGGATGCTGTGTGAGACTGTGTCAAATCCCTTAGTGAAGTCAAGATAGACCACATCGACTGCTCTGCCATCATCTATCCACCTGGTTATGCCCTCATAAAAGATGGCTCTGCTGTGGCAGGGGGATTGGACTAGATGATCTTTCAAGTTCCCTTCCAATCCCTAATGATTCTATGATTCTATGAAACCAAGAAAATTGAAGGGCATACCTAAGAGTAAGGAAAACCCCACTGCAGGATCTCTCTGCTTTGTATAGACCTCTGTGCCAGACTCAATGTATCATACAAGATATTTCACCTTTCATATCCTCATAGTTTCCTTGGTATAAAGGCATCCTTGGCATTCTTAGAATCATAGAATCACTATGGATTGGAAGGGACCTCGAAAGATCATCTAGTCCAATCCGCCTGCAACAGCAGGATCACCTAAAGCAAGTCACACAGGAACCTATCCAGTCGGGTCTTGAATATCTCCAGTGAGGGAGAATCCACAACCACCCTGGGCAGCCCGTTCCAGTGTTCCGTCACCCTCACCGTGAAGAAGTTCCTTCTCAGGTTGATGTGGAACCTCTTATGTTCCAGCTTACAACCATTGCCCCTTGTCCTATCACTACATGACCCCGAGAACAGCCCAGTTCCATCCTCCCGACACCCACCCCTCACATATTTATAGACATTAATAAGGTCACCCCTCAATCTCCTCTTCTCCAAGCTAAAGAGACCCAGCTCCCTCAGCCTCTCCTCGTAAGGGAGGTGCTCCACCTCCTTTTCTTGTAAGGAGAACGAAAAGACTAATGAAACTGATAATTTCACCTTTCTATGGTTTGCTGTTTCACAGTTCCCTTCACTTACTGATAAAACCACAGAGGGATTAGTTCTGAACTACATTGAGTTGTACAATACAGACAGAAAGAGGGTCAGCCTGGGAAAGTAGTGAAGTCTTTCCAGTGTTGAGCTTGCCAAAAGACAAAGAGCATCATACAGAGTAAAAGCAAACACAGTGGCATAGCAAAGGTCACTGTCAAAGGTTTGGGGCAGCAGGGGGGAAGGTGTTTACATCCTATAGCTCAGCAATGAAACCAGAAGCTGTTTTCAAGTTACACTCTACTTATAGAGCTACTTGGAAAACATAAGCAGGTGTTCCTAGTGTTTGGCTCTCACCGTACCCAAAGACACGTCTTTACAAAGACATCTCCACTTGAGAAGTGGACAAAATAAAATCCATACATGTAGGCCCATAAAAATCAGAAATTAATGTGCAGAGTGCACAGAGATGTAACGTAAGAGTATTGTCACAAGCATCAAACTGCCACACTCTGTACCCTTCTACTCTAGTTTCAAGCTCTGTTTGCCTGACACACAGTTTGCCGTAAAGCTATGCATGATAAAACACACTGTGCTTCCTGTTAAAGGACAGGTTGCAGAAAATTATGCTTAAAAAAATCAACAGAATTAACTTTTAACTGTGGTATGCCCCATTCCCCCCCATGTCAAAGCAATTAGTGAGAGTCAGATCAAAGTATCCACTCTGCAGAAGAGGGAGAAATAGAATCCACTGTGAAATGTCCCCCTGCAAAGACAAAATATATGCGAATACATTGCAGGTAACGAGAAGATCTGATACTATACCACCGCCAGGAGGAGAGGGTCAGCAGTTACATCTGATAATAGCCTCTCTCTTTTATCTGGAGATCACTATTTTCCAAAATAAAAGCTAAATATTGATTAAGTGATATCTTAAATATCACAAGTTTATCAAAGCAATTACAGGGATTAACTTCCCAAAATGCTCCAGTACAACCACAGCAGTGGAAACTCTGCCAGCTTGGTAACGGCTATTAACATCTGTATGCACAAGAGTAATCCCCCTGTGTTTCTTTCTTTTTTCCCTCTCTCTCTCTCCCTCCCTCTCTCTCTCTCTCTCTCTGATTGCTCCTGGATTTTTTTCAGAGTGCACGGGTTGTACGTCTTGGGAACCTCATTCTGCATTCACTGATGGGACCTGCTTAGAGTTGGAGAGAGTCAAAGGTTATTCAAGGAGAACCCAAGACAACTTCTGTTGCCTGTTTCACATGAGAAACCTTTTCTTGCTCAAAGAGGGCAGGTGCCTTTGCCAGGCATTAAGTCCTGTATGGATATGCAGACTTTGGTAACATAACTCGGTGTTATTTCTTGATAGCACTCAACCTGACATGTATATGTCAGGACTGAATGTTCACCTCTGAGAACACTATCAGGTGGCTGGAGAAGTTTGTCTCTGCTAAATAAGAGCTTCAGCTTGATCCCCAGAATGGCCACAGTGTCCAGGTTGTTTAGCAGCCTTCTATCTCCAGAGTCCACTCTCATGTTCACAATGACAGGGATGGCTTGCTTTTCTTCCCGTTTTTTCCCCCTCACTCTTGTCTTAGGGGGAGAAGCAACTTTAAAGCATGGGAGAGACAGACAGAGAGAGCATGACGCCCTATAATCCAACAAGTCAACTTCCCGAGCTCAAACATGAACTGATTTTTTTTTTTCTTCCCTTGCCTTATAAAAAAGAAATTGACTTTTGTTTGGAGTTTGTGAAAAGTGGGACTCGGGGCCCAGTCAATGGGGCTTCCCGCAGCGCGGGCTGAGTGGAGCCATCTCGAACCAGTCAGCCGCGGCACCAATTAATCCGCTCTTTGTCACAGCCCCGGCCTCAGCAGCAGTGGCAGCAGTAGCAGCAACACATTTGGCCATTGTTCAGACCTTCATGCAACGGGATTTACCCTTTCAAAGAGGCAGTTTTGTCCCAAAGAGTTCGAGCGGAAGTTTCTCACTGACAATTTGCCCCAAATAGATAGATTTGTCAGCAGCAATCTTTAAAAGCAAAAAGCCATGGAGGAAAAATGGGAGAAAAAGAAGTGTGGGGGTAAAAGCAAGTGCATCCTTGTCCGTCTGTCTGTCTGGGGGTCTTTCCTGAGCAGGTGGGGTGGGCACAGGGCCTGAGGTACACAAGAGCAAAATGGCATTGATGGGAGCTCTTGTTCATCTCAAGGCAGATGTAGCAAGGGAGCTAACAAGCTCCCAGGCTGTTGTATAGCTACTCTGACTTCTGAAAGCCTTTCAGGGAACTTCTTTTACATGCCATTGTCATGCCTGCTACACAGCACTGCACTGGGCTGCCCTGGGTTTCCCAGCCTCAAGCACTCCAGTGGCAGCTAACTCTGGGAGCAGAAGTCCTTATTCTCCATAATCTGGCCACCAAAACCTGTATTTAAATCCATACAAGATGTTTTTTTTACAAACAGCCTGGTGGAGCTTTTCCTATGCACAGTGCACCACAGCTCATATTCCAGGAAGAAGGTGGAACAAAGCTCTGGGTGTCTTGTGCTCCCACACCACGGCTGCTGTGCTCTTCACGGATGCATTCCCCTTTGCATTTCAAGGACTATTTGCAGGAATGAAGGGTCAAACCTGTGCTGTTGAAAACTACAGCTGTTCACAGGCTCCCACCCTCAGATCTCAGCACTGCACAGTATCCCTGGATGAAACATGGAACCTGCCCTTCCCCACGGCACTCTTCCTCTTACCTCATAACTAGGCTTCTACGAGCACCACAGCGCTGACAACCAGAGCCTGGCTTTTTCCCCATGAAAGGCTGGAAGAAGTTGTTCAGCCCAATACTGCTTTCCCTTCACTTACAAGAAACTATCATCTCATTATCTAGCCAGCAAGTCCAGCCTGCCCCCCCCCAGAGGTCTTTCCACAACAAAGCAGCCAAATGCACAGAACGAGTAGCTCTGCTGCGGTCACACCTACCTACTGTTACTCAGGCAATTTGGCTTCCCAAGCAAAGCCGGAGAAACCCTCTTAGCTAAAGCAGATCTGCTGCAGCTATCTGACCAAAAGGAGAGGCATGTGAAATGGAAGCAAGGCAGTGATACAGCCCTAAAACTTTGCAATGAACTCTGGAAACTGCATTGCTGGTTGACAGCCGGTCCATCTCTTCTGTCAGACTACTTTGTCTCGCTGTATCTTAAATGTGTTTGATCTACATTACTCAAAGAGCCTCATTGTTTGGGTATTGCCCAGCCCACTAGTGTTTTTTTGAAGGCCTCCCCAAGGCATTTCATGAAAGACATAAGAAAAATTAAGGCCAAGTTCAAACTGATACAAAAAATGTCACTAGCCCGCTTTATAAGCACCAGGTTCTCCCAAGCCTGTTTATAACTGCTCTTGGAAAGAGAGAAGGGTACCTGTGGCTGCAATCAACCAGAAACAAGGGTCCTTTACAATTAGGTTAGGGCTATTCCAGGCTAATTGCTTTACACAAAGACTAGAATGCATGGAACTAAAACCGAAGCATTAAGCTCCTTGCTTGAAGATATCAGTGGGCATCACACATTTTAGATGGCCTTCCGTGCAAGGGAGAAAGAGTTAATCTGTTGTAGAGCAGCAAATAGAATAATAGAATCATAGAATGGTTTAGGTTGAAAGAGATGTCAGAGATCATCTAGTTCCAACCCACCTGTCGTGGGCAGGAACACCTTCCACTAGACCAGGCCCCGTTCAACCTGGTCTTGAAAACTTCCAGGGAGGGGGCAGCCACAACCCCCCTGAGCAGCCTGTCCCAGTGCCTCAGCACCCTCATAGTGAAGAATTTCTTCCCAAAATCTAATCTAAATCTCCCCTCTTCTAGCTTGAAACCATTCCTCCTTGTCCTATCCCTAGAGTTTCTCATAAAAAATTCCTCTCCAGCTTTTCTGTAGCCTCTTCAGGTACTGGAAGGCTGCTGCAAGATCCCTTTGGAGCCTTCTCTTTTCCAGGCTGAACAGCCCACATTCCTCCCCTCTCATAGAAGAGGTTCTCTAGCCCTCTGATCATCCTTATGGCCCTCCTCTGGACTCTCTCCAACAATTACATGACTTTATCTTGAGGACCCCAGAACTGAGTATTCCACCTGAGGTCTCACAAGAGCGAAATGGAGGGGGAAAACCACCTACGTTGACCTGCTGGTGACCTTCTCCATATGCAAAAGAGTTTTAAGAGACCATAAGAGTAGGTAAGAAAGGACTGACACAGCTTGTAGTGGTACGAGGCACTGAGACAGTCTAGAAGTCAAACGGCAAAATGGCAAATATGTCCGAATACAGTTGCCTTCAAGAAGTCCAAGAGAGAGAAGCCCATGTGGCATCTCTACCATGGAGATCTTACTAATTCAACTCTCCTGGAAATTCACACTGGTCAATTTACACACAAGTAAATTAACACCTTTCTCCCCTGGCATGGATGAACACTGGCAGCAGGGACAATGGTACTCCCTGGGAACCTTAGCTGTCCAACACTTTATTCCCTTAGGATGATTGGCAATCGAAACACCAATGTTCCTAAGACCAAAATTCTTCTTCCTCCTTGCATAATGATTTTGCTTAATATTTGCAGTAGAAGAAAAATCCAGCCAGTGGATATGTCAGAAAAGATTCTACCAGCTACAGTGTGCTTACCGTGTGCAGACAACAATGAACAGCAGAAGAACCTATTTTGTCTGTTTGTCTGTCAGGTGCTTAATCACATCAACCTCATGCCAGTGAAAGCACTTAGGTGGATTTGAGCAGCACCAGGCAACACTGACTGCAATAACAATATAAAGAAAATGTCATTAATAATCATACAAATGCCCCTAACAGTAAAAACTTGTTAATTGACAATACAGTAGATTTTAAACAACTTCCCCAGTGTATTTGGATCACTCCCAGAGTTTCCTAAACACCATGATTTAATATGCAATGTACTCTCTGCAACTGTACAGAATAATCTGTGCATTGGCCTTTTGCTGCTTGAAAGAAGTGATCTGCCACTCAGCTTTGCTCATCAGTATCAGCACTACCATAGAACTGAGTAATTACAAAGAACAGTAATGTGAGCATAATTGTTTTTATTAGTCCATGAGCATGGTCTATGCTGAATTGCCATCCATGCTGTCCCTTACAATTCTAGGTTCAATGCTTCAATACTTTGTGCTCTACACTGCAGCAAAACAAAGTCAGTCAAAAAGTAAAGGTCTGTCCTAGGATTCCCATCAAGCGTTCCCCTGTCTTTATAAGTGCCATTCCTCATGGGAAAGAAGGACCAAAGAGACATCCTTGCCCATATTCACCTATAATTCCCTAATATTTACAGCAATACAAGGTTCTTGTGGTAACAGCAGGAAAATTGCCTCTGGCAAAACCTCATACAGACGTGAAAGTAAATGCCTGAAAGTCTCATTAAAGACCTAGCACTTAGAATCCCTGTGTCAGTAGGATGTGTTTGCTCTACACTGCAAAAAGCACCAGTGTTTGTGAACCACCAAAATACACTGCAAGTTCAAGGATGTGCATTGTGTTTGAGTTCTTAGCTGAGGACTGACAGGACCTTTCAGGTCAGATAGACTGCCAAAAACTTTGATTGTTCATGCCAAATTCTGCAGATCTTACACACTAGAAGCCAGCTAAACTACTGCCTCTTTTGTATATATCACAGACCAGAATGTGCCTAAGCAGTATGTTTTCAGTGGACTGTTTACTTGTTCAGGTAGAACAAGTGCAAGTATCTACATGAGCTAAACCATTTTATAGAAGAACAGGGCAGACCTTTGCTTTCCTCTTTTCTTAGAAGTCAGAGCACTAGATTTTGTTACATGGACTCAGGCCACTGCTTTATCAAGCTCACGGTCTTGGCCTCATCAACAAAATCTCAAAAGGCAAAAACCCACAATCAACCACACAATACATTTAACAAGTTGCAGAATGATGCATAACGCGCTCTCCTCTGCTTGGACTTGTCAGTAATTGCTCTACCTACAGAGATATTTCACAACCTCTATTTTATGAAAAAAGAGATAAAGCAAGCACATCTATAAATGTCATAGACATAAAACTATTCATCTCTGCTTAAAAATCTATCTGCACCAACTGACTCAATATGCTTGAGCAGTGCTGAATGCAATATGCTGACTCAATGCTGCATCTGGAAGTATTTATTTTTGTTGGTTCTAAATTCGTTTCCTGAAATAGATACCACAGATCTGGTCCCCAGCCAATATCAAGAGATATAGATAAATAGAAGTCAGTGGAGCTGAGCCATTACATTGCCAGCCAGGAATATGGCCCTTGCTAAGAGGGCTGCTTTGATGCAGTGTATTTTGCGCAATTGCCTCAAAGCTCAGCTTGTTAATAGGCTCCTATAGCAAAACTTGGGAGACCAATCCACCGTAGAAATAACTAGTCTTAAATCAGGTTCTGAGGCAACTTTTTCCTACGCACATCCAAGTGCTTAGGACATAACCAGAGCTATTCGTTTAGTACATTGGTAATACCATTTCTAAATGTACAGCATAGCTCCAAGTTGTATTTATTCCTTGTAGTCATTGTTCTTTTGTTGGTGATTTAAAATTGTTAAAGCACAGATCAAATCTTACTTTAAGTTTTCTTTTACTGAGATAATAATATATTTGCCCTTTGCATTTGGACCTTTCACCAGTTTTTTACAGCTGTGTCTCCACCGACTCCGGTATTGATACTGTCTTTTGTGTTCATGTCAGGAAAACTAAAATGAGGCTGTTTCTCTCTAAATTAGATTGCAGCTGCTGCTACATCATTGGCTTATTACGACACTTTGATTTATATCTAACTAGCAAACTAACAAACAAGCCAAGTTACTAACTAGAGCTGCTTTGTTAAGCGCCTGTCTCGCATTGTCTAGATGGGATCAGGTACCAGTGTAGGCGTATAAGCCAAGCCTGACATATCCCTTTCAAAGGCATACGTGATTAATGGAGCATTTCATTGCTGCAAGTGAACTCAGGCTTGTTCCACCCCTGAATACAAGTATTGAGAGGAAGTACCATGACTTGCAGAGATACTCTTTTCTCAGTTTTCTTCTTTGGGTATAGCTTTCCCTGCCATTCTGTGCAAGGTGGCTCTGCTAATGTACACTCGCCAGATGCTTGTGTGGAAACAGAGCTATATTATCATTGCTTCATGCAGCCATTAATTTATTTAACCAAGCATGCACACACACAAGGGAGAAACACCACATTTTCACTGGCATTTGCCTGTAATGCAGGTCTTTCTCAAATTGTTGCTGGATGGGTTACTCAGGGTGGAAGATAGGCTGAGAGCTACTCAAGCCCAAAAAAGGTAACTGGTACATTGTCTGGAACACAACAGTTTGTGGAACTCAAACATAAGACCTAGTTGAGCTCATGCACCAATAGATCACTACTTAAGGCTGCTTTTCCAACTGTGAGTATAATTTCATAAGGAACTTCTTCAAAGTTAGGGTAACACAGCATTGGAACAGGCTGCCCAGGGAGGTTGTGGAGTCTCCTTCTCTGGAGATGTTTAAAACCCGCCTGGATATGTTCCTGTGCAACTTGGTGTAGGTGATCCTGCTGTGGCAGGGGGATTGGACAAGATGATCTTTCGAGGTCCCTTCTGATCCCTAATGATTCTGTGATTCTGTGACTCAGGGAAAGTAATCCTTGGTTTGGTGTTACAGAGGGTATATAACATAAGGAAATCCCTCTTGCATGAGGAGAGAGGAAGCATTCATAGTCTTTTGACTGGGTCATCTTTGCTTTGGATTTTCACATTAGCAAATGCAAAGATAACTTCTCAAAGGTCCCAAAGGATCAGCGGCTCCTCCTCCCACGAAAAGAATAGCTCTATTCTATCCTTCCTTATCTTTTTTCCAAGAAAATGGACGTGTTATAGCTTTGGCTGATCTTACCCACCTGCATCGCATTGAGAGAAATGGATGAAAACAGTACATCTGTATATTCTGCTGCTACATCCAAACAGCTCTGGCAGCTGGCAGCTTAAATTTTCCCTTTGCCTGTCCTCCTTCACTGATTTCTTTTTCCTTCTTACTTGTGCTGAGCGTTACTTACTACTTACTTACTGAAGATCTTTTGGCTCCCCATCCAAAGAAAAAATAAGTCAGGCAAGGCAAAGGCAGAAGCAGCAGCACACTTGAAAATGGGCCACATGTTGGGTTATTCTTGCTGCTAAGACTTCAACAGAAGAAAAGAGACTAGGCAAGAGACCATGCTACAGTGCTGAGAAATGTCACCATGTGACTGTTGTCATAGTCCAAAGTCCTGGAGGAGATATAGTGAAAAGGCAACACATGCCAGCTTATGGAGTGGAATGAATAACTATTTGTACCTCCAGTAAATTTCATTGCTATATCAGCATCTGCAGATGTCGGATATGCTAAAAGTAATTGTTGTGGTTTAAGCAGCTAAACACCACATAGCCATTTGCTCACTCCCTCCCCTTCAGCTAGCTGAGGAGACAATAAGGAAAAAAAGGGTAAAACTCATGGGCTGAGATGAAGAAAGGGAAAAGAATACTACTGATACACAAGTGAGTATGCACAATGTAATTGCTCACCACCCACTGACTGAAGACCACTCAATCCTCAAGAAGGAGGCTGACAGCCTCCATGCCATCCAATTACCTACATTTTTATTGTTCAGCACAATGTCATATGGTCAGGAAAACTTCTTTGGCCATCTCAAGTCATCTGTCCTGTCTGTGCCCCCTCCCAGACTCTTGTATACCCCCTTGTTGGAGATGGACAATTTTTCCACCAAATGATGATGTAAGCCACTTTGACAGAAGCTGCAGTGAAAAGCAGGAATGAGGAGAGAGCTCTTTCCTGTACTCTTGGACAATACATCCTGCCTTCATCTTCAGGGCTGAGATATCTCTGTCCATCATGGAAACCACAGGAAGGGCTCTGAAAAGGGCAGACAAACTGCAGCAATCCGCAGCTCCAGCCCATGTGCAGAGGTATCTTTGAGAGTCTGAATTATGCTGGTGGAGGTTTGTATGAAGAGGTGGGTAGTTTGAGCAGAGCCTGATGCTGTATGTGTGAAGGAAAGCCCTGTTAGCATCAGAGCAGCCTCTCTGGTGTGGCTGGAACATGTGGCTGCAGTTGATCAACATTTGCAGATGGCTTTGAGTTTAGAGGGCAGAGGATTGTTGCTGCTATAGGACCAGAGATTTGCCTTGCTAGCAATAGGGATGCCCAGGACCAGATTTGGGCACTGCTTCCATTCAAATACTTTTTTTGGGCCTCCAGGCCCTGCTAATATATCATAATAATCTCCTTCCCCCCTGCTTTGAACATTGCTCAGGGAGGTGAACTTCCTCCTGCCTCCCTGGAAGCAGATTTGGACTGATATCTGTCTGCATTATTTATTTGCTTTCTGAGATCTCCCTGAGCAACTTGGACAGCTCAGGACAGCTGTCTGGACAGTGTTAATGTTAGGCAGGACCAGGCTTGTCCAGACTGAAGGCTTCAATCTGTGCCATGGATGTGCTAGTACCCGGAAGAGCAAAAAGCAGAAAATCCACACTCACAGGTATGGCAGAGGTGCAAAAGGGATCACCCATGACCTGCAAGAGAAAGGCAAAAACTGAAGTGCAGAAGGATAGGGGCAATGTGTTTAAGGCTGGGCTGGATCACAACAAGCAAGGGAGAACTCAGCTGCAGTGTATTAACACATCATACTGGTAGCAGGGATGAGAAAGCAATCACATCATACAATCATAGAATCATTTAGGTTAGAAAAGACCTTCAAGATCATTCATTCATCAATCTAACTGTACCAAGCCTACTGCTAAACCAAATCTTTAAGCACCAGATCTACACGACTTTTAAACACATACAGGGATAGTGGCGATTCAACTACTTCCTTGGGCAGCCTGTTACAATGCCCGATGACCCTTTCAGCAAAGAAGCTTTTTCTGATGTTTAACCTAAAGTTCCAAGGGCTTCAAAAGCTCCTCAGCACTGCTGGCCCTGTTCTCTGGTGCCATTGTCCACCCCAGCTTCTATCCAGAGGGAGAATCTCCTTTGTGCACCTCTCCACACCTTTGGGCTGCTGTGCTGGCTCCACCTCACAGTTTCTAAGAGGAGTAAGAGAGCTCGGCAGCCTTCCGGTGAAACCAGTGCTGCTGAGCCGGGAAGGGGTCCAACCTCTGTCCCTCCGCTTGCCCGCCTGCCCCCCAGAGCCTCTGGGACACTCGGGGCCGACAGTGCCTGTGGCTTACGGCCGAATGGCTGGGCCGGGGCGAGCGGGAGGAGAGACTCCGGCTGCGGGCGGGACCTTTGCACAGCCACCGTGCAACAAGTCCCGGAGCTGGGGAGCTGGTGAGGCGGCCCCGGCTCCGAGCACTGGGGAGTGCAAAGTTTTTGCAGCCTGGCGCAGGGCTGAGCTCGGCTCGGCTCCAACCCGACCCCACCGGCCGCCAGCAAAGCCACTGGCTGTGCCCCTGGGGCAAGGGCAAGGGCGAACCGCACTCGGGTCCCGGGAAAATGCCAAAGAAACTGGATCCTGATCTGATCTGTCTACTTTTCTTTTGATTCCTCTTTTCCTCTCTTTTTTTCTTTTTTTTTTTTTTTTTC